>JABWTJ010000039.1:2813994-2840614 GCA_016801875.1 Solanum sitiens | reverse complement strand
AAGGTCAAAATAGCCCCGAAGCGCGCATACCCCCATTTCGACGATTTTTCGTGTGCTATAGCACACCATTTTTTGGGTGATCCGGATCCCGACGTCAAAAGTGCCAAAAATTTTTGTGGACGTCCGTCAAGACGTTGGCTATGCATCCGGTTGGCCCTGACGGCCATTCCGACCCATTTTGAAGGTCAAAATAGCCCCGAAGCGCGCATACCCCCATTTCGACGATTTTTCGTGTGCTATAGCACACCATTTTTTGGGTGATCCGGATCCCGACGTCAAAAGTGCCAAAAATTTTTGTGGACGTCCATCAAGACGTTGGCTATGCATCTGGTTGGCCCTGACGGCCATTCCGACCCATTTTGAAGGTCAAAATAGCCCCGAAGCGCGCATACCCCCATTTCGATGATTTTTCGTGTGCTATAGCACACCATTTTTTGGGTGATCCGGATCCCGACGTCAAAAGTGCCAAAAAATTTTGTGGACGTCCGTCAATACGTTGGCTATGCATCCGGTTGGCCCTGACGGCCATTCCGACCCATTTTCCAGGTCAAAATAGCAGAAGCGTGCATACCCGCATTTTCGACGATTTTTTTTTCTTCGTGTGCTAAGCACCCCTACCTTTTTTGGGTGATCCGAATCCCGACGTCAAAAGTGCCAAACCTTTTTGTGGACGTCCGTCAAGACCTTGGCTATGCATCCGGTTGGCAATAACGGCCAATTCGACCCATTTTCAAGGTCAAAATAGCCCCGAAGCGCGCATACCCGCATTTCGACGATTTTTCTTGTGCAATAAGTGATCCGAATCCCGACGTCAAAAGTACCAAACCTTTTTATGGACGTCCTTCAAGACCTTGGCTATGCATTCGGTTGGCACTCACGGCCAATCCGACCCATTTTAAAGGTCAAAAAAGCCCAGAAGCGCGCATACCCCCATTTCAACGATTTTTCTTGTGCTACAGCACACCATTTTTTAGGTGATCCGGATCCCGACGTCAAAAGTGCTAAATATTTTGTGGACGTCCATCAAGACCTTGGCTATGCATCCGATTGGCACTCATGGCCATTCCGACCCATTTTCAAGGTCGAAATAGCTCCGAAGCGCGCATACCCCCATTTCAATGATTTTTCGTGTGCTATAGCACACCATTTTTTGGGTGATCCGGATCCCGACGTCAAAAGTGCCAAAAATTTTTGTGAACATCCGTCAAGACCTTGGCTATGCATCTGGCTGACCTTCACGGCCATTCCGTCCCATTTTCAAGGTCAAAATAGCCCCGATGCGCGCATACCCCCATTTCGACGATTTTTCGTGTGCTATAGCACACCATTTTTGGGTGATCCGGATCCCGACGTCAAAAGTGCCAAAAATTTTTGTGGACGTCCGTCAAGACCTTGGCTATGCATCCGGTTGGCACTAACGGCCATTCCGACCCATTTTCTAGGTCAAAATAGCCCCGAAGCGCGCATACCCCCATTTCGACGATTTTTCGTGTGCTATAACACACCATTTTTTGGATGATCCGGATCCCGATGTCAAAAGTGCCAAAATTCTTTGTGGACGTCCGTCAAGACCTTGGCTATGCATCCGGTTGGCACTCACGGCCAATCCGACCCATTTTCAAGGTCAAAATTGCCCCGAAGCGCGCATACCCCCATTTCAACGATTTTTCGTGTGCTATAGCACACCATTTTTTGGGTGATCCGGATCCCGACGTCAAAAGTGCCAAAAATTTTTGTGGACGTCCGTCAAGACCTTGGCTATGCATCCAGTTGGTAATCATGGCCAATCCGACCCATTTTCAAGGTCAAAATAGCCCGGAAGCGCGCATATCCCCATTTCGACGATTTTTCGTGTGCTATAGCACACCATTTTTTGGGTGATCCGGATGCAGATGTCAAAAGTGCCAAAATTTTTTGTGGACATCCTTCAAGACCTTGGCTATGCATCCGGTTGGCCCTCGCGGCCATTACGACCTATTTTCAAGGTCAAAATAGCCACAAAGCGCGCATACTCCCATTTTGATGATTTTTCGTGTGCTATAGCACACCATTTTTTGGGTGATCCGGATCCAGATGTCAAAAGTGCCAAACTTTTTTGTGGACGTCCGTCAATACGTTGGCTATGCATCCGGTTGGCCCTCACGGCCATTCCGACCCATTTTCAAGGTCAAAATAGCCCCGAAGCGTGCATACCCCAATTTCGACAATTTTTTGGGTGCTATAGCACACCATTTTTTGGGTGATCCGGATCCAGACGTCAAAAGTGCCAAAAAATTTTGTGGACGTCCGTCAAGACCTTGGCTATGCATCCGGTAGGCCCTCACGGCCATTCCGACCCATTTTTAAGGTCAGAAAATCCCCAAAGCGCGCATACCCCAATTTGGATGATTTTTTGTGTTCTATAGAACACCATTTTTTGGGTGATTCGGATCCCAACGTCAAAAGTGCCAAAATTATTTGTGGACATCCGTCAAGACCTTGGATATGCATCCGGTTGGCACTCACAGCCATTCCGACCCATTTTCAAGGTCAAAATAGCCCCGAAGCGCGCATACCCCCATTTCGATGATTTTTCATGTGCATAGCACACAATTTTTTGGGTGATCCGGATCCCGACGTCAAAAGTGCCAAACTTTTTTGTGGACGTCCCATCAAGACCTTGGGCTATGCATCCGGTTGGTCCTCACAGCCATTTTGGACCATTTTCAAGGTTCAAAATAGCCACGAAAGCGCGGCATACCCCCATTTCGCGATTTTTTTCGTGCTGCTATAGCACACCATTTTAGGTTATCCGGATCCCGATGTCAAACGTGCCAAACCATTTTATCGCTGGACGGTCCGTCCAGACCTGGATATGCATTCCAGATGGCACTCATGGCCATTAACAACCATTTTCAAAGGTCACAGTAGCCGAAGCGCCATACCCCATTTCGCCGATTTATTGTGTGCATAGCACACCATTTTGGGTATCCCGGATCCGACGTCAAAAGTGCCCACTTGTTTTGTGGACGTCGTCCAAGACCTTGGCTTTGATGGGTTGTCACTCACTGCCATTCGACCCAGTTTGAAGGTTAAAATAGCCCCAAAAGCGCGCCTACCCTCATTTCGCGATTTTTCGTGTGCTACAGCACACCATTTTTGGGTGATCCGGATCCCGAGTCAAAGTGCAACTATTTTGTGGACGTCCCATCAAGCCTTGGCTATGCATCCGATTGGCACTCATGGCCATTCGACCCATTTTCAAGGTCGAAATAGCTACGAAGCGCGCATACCCCATTTCAAGATTTTCATGTGCTTACTAGCACACCATTTTTGGGTGATACAGATCCGACGTCAAAAGTGCAAAAATTTTTTTGTGGACGTCCGTCAAGACCTGGCTATGCATCCGGTTGGCAATAACGGCCCATTCCGACCCATTTTCCAAGGTCAAAAATAGCCACGAACGCGCGCTATTACCCCCATTCGACGATTTTTCGTTGTGCATAACACACATTTTTTGGATTGATCCGGATTCCCGACGTTCAAATTGCCAAATTCTTTGTGGACGTCCGTCAAAGACTTGGCTATATTGCATCCGGTTGGCACTCACGGCCATTCTGACCCATTTTCAAGGTCAAAATAGCCCCGAAGCGCGCATACCCCAATTTCGACGATTTTTTGGGTGCTATAGCACACCATTTTTTGGGTGATCCGGATCCAGACGTCAAAAGTGCCAAAAATTTTTGTGGACGTCCGTCAAGACCTTGGCTATGCATCCAGTTGGTACTCACGGCCAATCCGACCCATTTTCAAGGTCAAAATAGCTCGGAAGCGCGCATATCCCCATTTCGACGATTTTTCGTGTGCTATAGCACACCATTTTTTGGGTGATCCGGATGCAGATGTCAAAAGTGCCAAAATTTTTTGTGGACGTCCTTCAAGACCTTGGCTATGCATCCGGTTGGCCCTCGCGGCCATTACGACCTATTTTCAAGGTCAAAATAGCCACAAAGCGCGCATACTCCCATTTTGACGATTTTTTGTGTGCTATAGCACACCATTTTTTGGTTGATCCGGATCCAGATGTCAAAAGTGCCAAACTTTTTTGTGGACGTCCGTCAAGACCTTGGCTATGCATCCGGTTGGCCCTCACGGCCATTCCGACCCATTTTCAAGGTCAAAATAGCCCCGAAGCGCGCATACCCCAATTTCGACGATTTTTTGGGTGCTATAGCACACCATTTTTTGGGTGATCCGGATCCAGACGTCAAAAGTGCCAAAAATTTTGGTGGACGTCCGTCAAGACCTTAGCTATGCATCCGGTAGGCCCTCACGGCCATTCCGACCCATTTTTAAGGTCAGAAAATCCCCAAAGCGCGCATACCCCAATTTGGATGATTTTTTGTGTTCTATAGAACACCATTTTTTGGGTGATTCGGATCCCAACGTCAAAAGTGCCAAAATTATTTGTGGACATCCGTCAAGACCTTGGCTATGCATCCGGTTGGCACTCACAGCCATTCCTACCCATTTTCAAGGTCAAAATAGCCCTGAAGCGCGCATACCCCCATTTTGATGATTTTTCATGTGCATAGCACACTATTTTTTGGGTGATCCGGATCCCGACTTCAAAACTGCCAAAATTTGTTGTGGACGTCCGTCAAGACCTTGGCTATGCATCCGGTTGGTCCTCACAGCCATTCCAACCCATTTTCAAGGTCAAAATAGCCACGAAGCGCGCATACCCCCATTTCGATAATTTTTCGTGTGCTATAGCACACCATTTTTTAGGTGATCCGGATCCCGATGTCAAAAGTGCCAAAAATTTTTGTGGACGTCCGTCAAGACCTTGGATATGCATCCAGATGGCACTCATGGCCATTACGACACATTTTCAAGGTCAAAGTAGCCCGAAGCGCGCATACCCCCATTTCGACGATTATTCGTGTGCTATAGCACACCATTTTTTGGGTGATCCGGATCCCGACGTCAAAAGTGCCAAATTGTTTTGTGGACGTCCGTCAAGACCTTGGCTTTGCATCCGGTTGGCACTCACGGCCATTCTGACCCATTTTGAAAGTTAAAATAGCCCCGAAGCGCGCATACCCTCATTTCGACGATTTTTCGTGTGCTATAGCACACCATTTTTGGGTGATCCGGATTCCGATGTCAAAAGTGCCAAATATTTTTGTGGACGTCCATCAAGACCTTGGCTATGCATACGGTTGGCACTCACGGCCAATCCAACCCATTTTCAAGGTCAAAATAGCCCCGAAGCGCGCATACCCCCATTTCGACGATTTTTCATGTGCTATAGCACACCATTTTTTGAATGATCCGGATCCCGACGTCAAAAGTGCCAAAACTTTTTGTGGACGTCCATCAAGACCTTGGCTATGCATCCGGTTGGAACTAACGGCCATTCCGACCCATTTTCAAGGTCAAAATAGCCTCAAAGCGCGCATACCCCCATTTCGATGATTTTTCGTAGGCTATAGCACACCATTTTTTGGGTGATCCTGATCCCGACGTCAAAAGTGCCAAAAGTTTTTGTGGAAGTCCGTCAAGACCTTGGCTATGCATCCGGTCGGCACTCACGCCCATTCCGACCCATTTTCAAGGTCAAAATAGCCCCGAAGCGCGCATACCCCAATTTTGACGATTTTTTGGGTGCTATAGCACACCATTTTTTGGGTGATCCGGATACAGACGTTAAAAGTGCCAAAAATTTTTGTGGACGTCCGTCAAGACCTTAGCTATGCATCTGGTAGGCCCTCACGGCCATTCCGACCCATTTTTAAGGTTAGAATAGCCCCGAAGCGCGCATACCCCAATTTGGATGATTTTTTGTGTTCTATAGAACACCATTTTTTGGGTGATCCGGATACCGATGTCAAAAGTGCCAAAAATTTTTGTGGACGTCCGTCAAGACCTTGGATATGCATCCGGATGGCACTCACTGCCATTACTACCCATTTTCAAGGTCAAAATAGCCCGAAGCGCGCATACACCCATTTCGATGATTATTCGTGTGCTATAGCACACCATTTTTTGGGTGATCCGGATCCCGACATCAAAAGTGCCAAATTTTTTTGTGGACGTCCGTCAAGATCTTGGCTTTGCATCCGGTTGGCACTCACGGCTATTTCGACCCATTTTCAAGGTTAAAATAGCCCCGAAGCGCGCATACCCCCATTTTGACTATTTTTCCTGTGCTATAGCACACCATTTTTGGGTGATCCGGATCCCGACGTCAAAAGTGCCAAATTTTTTTGTGGACGTCCGTCAAGACCTTGGCTATGCATCCGGTTGGCACTCATGGCCAATCCGACCCATTTTCAAGGTCAAAATAGCCCCGAAGCGCGCATACCCCCATTTCGACGATTTTTCATGTGCTATAGCACACCATTTTTTGGGTGATCCGGATCCCGACGTCAAAAGTGCCAAAATTCTTTGTGGACGTCCGTCAAGACCTTGGCTATGCATCCGGTTTGCACTCACGGCCAATCCGACCCATTTTCAAGGTCAAAATAGACCCGAAGCGCGCATACCCCTATTTCGACGATTTTTCGTGTGCTATAGCACACCATTTTTTGGGTGATCCGGATCCCGACGTCAAAAGTGCCAAACATTTTTGTGGACGTCCGTCAAGACCTTGGCTATGCATCCAGTTGGCAGTCACGGCCAATCCGACCCATTTTCAAGGTCAAAATAGCCCGTAAGCGCGCATACCCCCATTTCGACGATTTTTCGTGTGTTATAGCACACCATTTTTTGGGTGATCCGGATCCCGACGTCTAAAGTGCCCAACATTATTGCGGACGTCCGTCATGACCTTGTCTATGCATCCGGTTGGCACTCACGGCCATTCCGACCCATTTTCAAGGTCAAAATAGCCCCGAAGCACGCATACCCTCATTTCAACGATTTTTTCGTGTGCTATAGCACACCATTTTTTGGGTGATCCGGATCCAGATGTCAAAAGTGCCAAAAAATTTTGGGGACGTCCGTCAAGACCTTGGCTATACATCCGGTTGGCCCTCACGGCCATTCCGACCCATTTTCAAGGTCAAAATAGCCACAAAGCGCGCATACTCCCATTTCGACGATTTTTCGTGTGCTATAGCACACCATTTTTTGGGTGATCCGGATTCCGACGTCAAAAGTGCCAAAAGTTTTTGTGGACGTCCGTCAAGACCTTGGCTATGCATCCGGTTGGCACTCACGGCCAATCCGACCCATTTTCAAGGTCAAAATAGCCCCGAAGAGCGCATACCCCCATTTCGACGATTTATCGTGTGCTATAGCACACCATTTTTTGGGTGATCCGGATCCCGAAGTCAAAAATGCCAAAAATTTTTGTGGACGTCCGTCATGACCTTGGCTATTCATCCGGTTGGCACTCACGGCTATTCTGACCCATTTTCAAGGTCAAAATAGCCCCGAAGCACGCAAACCCCCATTTCGATGATTTTTCGTGTGCTATAGCACACCATTTTTTGGGTGATCCGGATCCCGATGTCAAAAGTGCCAAAAAATTTTGTGGACGTCCGTCAAGACGTTGGCTATACATCCGGTTGGCCCTCACGGCCATTCCGAGCCATTTTCAAGGTCAAAATAGCCACGAAGCGCGCATATCCCCATTTTGATGATTTTTCGTGTTCTATAGCACATCAATTTTTGGGTGATCCGGATCCTGACGTCAAAAGTGCCAAAATATTTTGTGGACGTCCGTCAAGACCTTGGCTATGCATCCGGTTGGCACTTACGGCCATTCCGACCCATTTTCAATGATTTTTCGTGTGCTATAGCACACTATTTTTGGGTGATCCGGATCCCGACGTAAAAAGTGTCAAAATTTTTGTGGACGTCCGTCAAGACCTTGGTTATGCATCCGATTGGCCCTCACGGCCATTCTGACCCATTTTCAAGGTCAAAATAGCCCCGAAGCGCGCATACCCCCATTTCGACGATTTATCGTGTGCTATAGCACACCATTTTTTGGGTGATCCGGATCCCGAAGTCAAAAATGCCAAAAATTTTTGTGGACGTCCGTCATGACCTTGGCTATGCATCCGGTTGGCACTCACGGCCAATCCGACCCATTTTCAAGGTCAAAATAGCCCCGAAGCGCGCATACCCCCATTTCGACGATTTTTCGTGTGCTATAGCACACCATTTTTTGGGTGATCCGGATCCCGACGTCAAAAGTGCCAAAAATTTTTGTGGACGTCCGTCAAGACCTTGGCTATGCATCCAGTTGGCACTCACGGCCAATCTGACCCATTTTCAAGGTCAAAATAGCCCGGAAGCGCGCATACCCCCATTTCGACGATTTTTCGTGTGCTATAGCACACCATTTTTTGGGTGATCCGGATCCAGACGTCAAAAGTGCCCAAAAAATTTTATGGACATCCGTCAAGACCTTGATATGCACCCGGTTGGCCCTCACAGCCATTCTGATCCATTTTCAAGGTCAAAATAGCCCCGAAGCGCGCATACCCCCATTTCGACGATTTTTGGTGTGATCCAGATCCAGACGTCAAAAGTGCCAAAAATTTTTGTGGACGTCCATCAAGACCTTGGCTATGCATCCGGTAGGCCCTCATGGCCATTCCGACCCATTTTCAAGGTCAAAATAGCCCCGAAGCGCGCATACCCTCATTTGGATGATATTTTGTGTTCTATAGAACACCATTTTTTGGGTGATCCGGATCCCGACATCAAAAGTGCCAAAGTTTTTTGTGGACATCCATCAAGACCTTGGATATGCATCCGGTTGGCACTCACGGCCATTCCGACCCATTTTCAAGGTCACAATAGCCTCAAAGCGCGCATACCCCCATTTCGATGATTTTTCGTGTGCTATAGCACATCATTTTTTGGGTGATCCGGATCCCGACGTAAAAAGTGCCAAAATATTTTGTGGACGTCCGTCAAGACCTTGGCTTTGCATCCGGTTGGCACTCACGGCCATTCCGACCCATTTTCAAGGTTAAAATAGCCCCGAAGCGCGCATACCCCCATTTCGACGATTTTTCGTGTGCTATAGCACACCATTTTTTGGGTGATCCGGATCCCGACGTCAAAAGTGCCAAATTTTTTTGTGGACGTCCGTAAAGACCTTGGCTATGCATCCGGATGGCACTCACGGCCAATCCGACCCATTTTCAAGGTCAAAATAGCCCGAAGCGCGCATACCCCCATTTCGACGATTTTTCGTGTGCTATAGCACACCATTTTTTGGGTGATCCGGATCCCAACGTCAAAAGTGCCAAAATTCTTTGTGGACGTCCGTCAAAACCTTGGCTATGCATCCGGATGGCACTCACGGCCATTACGACCCATTTTTAAGGTCAAAATAGCCCGAAGCGCGCATACCCCATTTCGACGATTATTCGTGTGTATAGCACACCATTTTTGGGTGATCCAGATCCCGACGTCAAAAGTGCCAAATTTTTTTGTGGACGTCCGTCAAGACCTTGGCTTTGCATCCGGTTGGCACTCACGGCCAATCCGACCCATTTTCAAGGTCAAAATAGCACCGAAGCGCACATACCCCCATTTCGACGATTTTTCGTGTGCTACAGCACACCATTTTTTGGGTGATCCGGATCCCGATGTCAAAAGTGCCAAATATTTTTGTGGACGTCTGTCAAGACCTTGGCTATGCATCCCGTTGGCACTGACGGGCAATCCGACCCATTTTCAAGGTCAAAATAGCCCCGAAGCGCGCATACCCCCATTTCGACGATTTTTCGTGTGCTATAGCACACCATTTTTTGGGTGATCCAGATCCCGACGTCAAAAGTGCCAAAATTTTTTGTAGACGTACTTCAAGACATTGGCTATGCATCCGGTTGGTACTCACGGCCAATCCGACCCATTTTCAAGGTTAAAATAGCCCCGAAGCGTGCATACCCCCATTTCGACGATTTTTCGTGTGCTATAGCACACCATTTTTTGGGTGATCCGGATCCCGACGTCAAAAGTGCCAAAAATTTTTGTGGACGTCCGTCAAGACCTTGGCTATGCATCCAGTTGGCACTCACGGCCAATCCGACCCATTTTCAAGGTCAAAATAGCCCGGAAGCGCGCATACCCCCATTTCGACGATTTTTCGTGTGCTATAGCACACCATTTTTTGGGTGATCCGGATCCCGACGTCAAAAGTGCCCAAAAAATTTTATGGACATCCGTCAAGACCTTGATATGCATCCGGTTGGCCCTCACAGCCATTCTGATCCATTTTCAAGGTCAAAATAGCCCCGAAGCGCGCATACCCCCATTTCGACGATTTTTCGTGTGCTATAGCACACCATTTTTTGGGTGATCCAGATCCAGACGTCAAAAGTGCCAAAAATTTTTGTGGACGTCCATCAAGACCTTGGCTATGCATCCGGTAGGCCCTCACGGCCATTACGACCCATTTTCAAGGTCAAAATAGCCCCGAAGCGCGCATACCCTCATTTGGATGATATTTTGTGTTCTATAGAACACCATTTTTTGGGTGATCCGGATCCCGACGTCAAAAGTGCCAAAGTTTTTTGTGGACATCTGTCAAGACCTTGGATATGCATCCGGTTGGCACTCACGGCCATTCCGACCCATTTTCAAGGTCACAATAGCCTCGAAGCGCGCATACCCCCATTTCGATGATTTTTCGTGTGCTATAGCACATCATTTTTTGGGTGATCCGGATCCCGACGTCAAAAGTGCCAAAAGTTTTTGTGGACGTCCGTCAAGACCTTGGCTATGCATACGGTAGGCCCTCACGGCCATTCCGACCCATTTTCAAGGTCAAAATAGCCCCGAAGCACGCATACCCCTATTTCGACGATTTTTAGTGTGCTATAGCACACCATTTTTTGGGTGATCCGGATTCCGACGTCAAAAGTGCCAAAAGTTTTTGTGGACGTCCGTCAAGACCTTGGCTATGCATCCGGATGGCACTCACGGCCATTACGACCCATTTTCAAGGTCAAAATAGCCCGAAGCGCGCATACCCCCATTTCGACGATTTTTCGTGTGCTATAGCACACCATTTTTTGGGTGATCCGGATTCCGACGTCAAAAGTGCCAAAAGTTTTTGTGGACGTCCGTCAAGACCTTGGCTTTGCATCCGGTTGGAACTCACGGCCATTCCAACCCATTTTCAAGGTTAAAATAACCCCAAAGCGCGCATACCCGCATTTAAACGATTTTTCGTGTGTATAGCACACCATTTTTGGGTGATCCAGATCCCGACGTCAAAAGTGCCAAAATTTTTTGTGGACGTCCTTCAAGACCTTGGCTATGGATCCGGTTGGCACTCACGGCCAATCCGACCCTTTTTCAAGGTCAAAATAGCACCGAAGCGCGCATACCCCCATTTCGACGATTTTTCATGTGCTATAGCACACCATTTTTTGGGTGATCCGGATCCCGACGTCAAAAGTGCCAAAAATTTTTGTGGACGTCCGTCAAGACCTTGGTTATGCATCCGGTTGGCCCTCACGGCCAATCCGACCCATTTTCAAGGTCAAAATAGACCCGAAGCAGGCATACCCCCATTTCGACGATTTTTCGTGTGCTATAGCACACCATTTTTTGGGTGATCCGGATCCCGATGTCAAAAGTGCCAAAAAATTTTGTAGACGTCCTTCAAGTCATTGGCTATGCATTCGATCAGCCCTCACGGCCATTCCGATCCATTTTCAAGGTCAAAATAGTCACGAAGCGCGCATACCCCCATTTCGACAATTTTTCGTGTGCTATAGCACACCATTTTTTGGGTGATCCGGATCTCGACGTCAAAAGTGCCAAAAATTTTTGTGGACGTCCGTCAAGACCTTGGCTATGCATCCAGTTGGCACTCACGGCCAATCCGACCCATTTTCAAGGTCAAAATAGCCCCAAAGTGCGCATACCCCCATTTCGATGATTTTTCGTGTGCTATAGCACACCATTTTTTGGATGATCCGGATCCCGACGTCAAAAGTGCCAAAACTTTTTGTGGACGTCCGTCAAGACCTTGGCTATGCATCCAGTTGGTACTCACGGCCAATCCGACCCATTTTCAAGGTCAAAATAGCCCGGAAGCGCGCATATCCCCATTTCGACGATTTTTCGTGTGCTACAGCACACCATTTTTTGGGTGATCCGGATGCAGATGTCAAAAGTGCCAAAAATTTTTGTGGACGTCCTTCAAGACCTTGGCTATGCATCCGGTTGGCCCTCGCGGCCATTACGACCTATTTTCAAGGTCAAAATAGCCACAAAGCGCGCATACTCCCATTTTGATGATTTTTCGTGTGCTATAGCACACCATTTTTTGGGTGATCCGGATCCAGATGTCAAAAGTGCCAAACTTTTTTGTGGACGTCCGTCAATACGTTGGCTATGCATCCGGTTGGCCCTCACGGCCATTCCGACCCATTTTCAAGGTCAAAATAGCCCCGAAGCGCGCATACCCCAATTTCGACGATTTTTTGGGTGCTATAGCACACCATTTTTTGGGTGATCCGGATCCAGACGTCAAAAGTGCCAAAAAATTTTGTGGACATCCGTCAAGACCTTGGCTATGCATCCGGTAGGCCCTCACGGCCATTCCGACCCATTTTTAAGGTCAGAAAATCCCCAAAGCGCGCATACCCCAATTTGGATGATTTTTTGTGTTCTATAGAACACCATTTTTTGGGTGATTCGGATCCCAACGTCAAAAGTGCCAAAATTATTTGTGGACATCCGTCAAGACCTTGGATATGCATCCGGTTGGCACTCACAGCCATTCCGACCCATTTTCAAGGTCAAAATAGCCCCGAAGCGCGCATACCCCCATTTCGATGATTTTTCATGTGCATAGCACACCATTTTTTGGGTGATCCGGATCCCGACGTCAAAAGTGCCAAACATTTTTGTGGACGTCCGTCAAGACCTTGGCTATGCATCCGGTTGGTCCTCACAGCCATTCCGACCTATTTTCAAGGTCAAAATAGCCACGAAGCGCGCATACCCCCATTTCGATGATTTTTCGTGTGCTATAGCACACCATTTTTTAGGTGATCCGGATCCCGATGTCAAAAGTGCCAAAAATTTTAGTGGACATCCGTCAAGACCTTGGATATGCATCCAGATGGCACTCATGGCCATTACAACCCATTTTCAAGGTCAAAGTAGCCCGAAGCGCGCATACCCCCATTTCGACGATTATTCGTGTGCTATAGCACACCATTTTTTGGGTGATCCGGATCCCGACGTCAAAAGTGCCAAATTGTTTTGTGGACGTCCGTCAAGACCTTGGCTTTGCATCCGGTTGGCACTCACGGCCATTCCGACCCATTTTGAAGGTTAAAATAGCCCAAAAGCGCGCATACCCTCATTTCGACGATTTTTCGTGTGCTACAGCACACCATTTTTTGGGTGATCCGGATCCCGACGTCAAAGGTGCTAAATATTTTGTGGACGTCCATCAAGACCTTGGCTATGCATCCGATTGGCACTCATGGCCATTCCGACCCATTTTCAAGGTCGAAATAGCTCCGAAGCGCGCATACCCCCATTTCAATGATTTTTCATGTGCTATAGCACACCATTTTTTGGGTGATCCAGATCCCGACGTCAAAAGTGCCAAAAATTTTTGTGGACGTCCGTCAAGACCTTGGCTATGCATCCGGTTGGCACTAACGGCCATTCCGACCCATTTTCAAGGTCAAAATAGCCCCAAAGTGCGCATAGCCCCATTTCGACGATTTTTCGTGTGCTATAACACACCATTTTTTGGATGATCCGGATCCCGACGTCAAAAGTGCCAAAATTCTTTGTGGACGTCCGTCAAGACCTTGGCTATGCATCCGGTTGGCACTCACGGCCAATCCGACCCATTTTCAAGGTCAAAATAGCCCCGAAGCGCGCATACCCCTATTTCGACGATTTTTCGTGTGCTATAGCACACCATTTTTTGGGTGATCCGGATCCCGACGTCAAAAGTGCCAAAAATTTTTGTGGACGTCCGTCAAGACCTTGGCTATGCATCCAGTTGGTACTCACGGCCAATCCGACCCATTTTCAAGGTCAAAATAGCCCGGAAGCGCGCATATCCCCATTTCGACGATTTTTCGTGTGCTATAACACACCATTTTTTGGGTGATCCGGATGTAGATGTCAAAAGTGCCAAAATTTTTTGTGGACGTCCTTCAAGACCTTGGCTATGCATCCGGTTGGCCCTCGCGGCCATTACGACCTATTTTCAAGGTCAAAATAGCCACAAAGCGTGCATACTTCCATTTTGATGATTTTTCGTGTGCTATAGCACACCATTTTTTGGTTGATCCGGATCCAGATGTCAAAAGTGCCAAAGTTTTTTGTGGACGTCCGTCAATACGTTGGCTATGCATCCGGTTGGCCCTCACGGCCATTCCGACCCATTTTCAAGGTCAAAATAGCCCCGAAGCGCGCATACCCCAATTTCGACGATTTTTTGGGTGCTATAGCACACCATTTTTTGGGTGATCCGGATCCAGACGTCAAAAGTGCCAAAAAATTTTGTGGACGTCCGTCAAGACCTTGGCTATGCATCTAGGCCCTCACGGCCATTCCGACCCATTTTTAAGGTCAGAAAATCCCCAAAGCGCGCATACCCCAATTTGGATGATTTTTTGTGTTCTATAGAACACCATTTTTTGGGTGATTCGGATCCCAACGTCAAAAGTGCCAAAATTATTTGTGGACATCCGTCAAGACCTTGGCTATGCATCCGGTTGGCACTCACAGCCATTCCGACCCATTTTCAAGGTCAAAATAGCCCCGAAGCGCGCATACCCCCATTTTGATGATTTTTCATGTGCATAGCACACTATTTTTTGGGTGATCCGGATCCCGACTTCAAAAGTGCCAAAATTTGTTGTGGACGTCCGTCAAGACCTTGGCTATGCATCCGGTTGGTCCTCACAGCCATTCCAACCCATTTTCAAGGTCAAAATAGCCACGAAGCGCGCATACCCCCATTTCGACGATTTTTCGTGTGCTATAGCACACCATTTTTTAGGTGATCCGGATGCCGATGTCAAAAGTGCCAAAAATTTTTGTGGACGTCCGTCAAGACCTTGGATATGCATCCAGATGGCACTCATGGCCATTACGACACATTTTCAAGGTCAAAGTAGCCCGAAGCGCGCATACCCCCATTTCGACGATTATTCGTGTGCTATAGCACACCATTTTTTGGGTGATCCGGATCCCGACGTCAAAAGTGCCAAATTGTTTTGTGGACGTCCGTCAAGACCTTGGCTTTGCATCCGGTTGGCACTCACGGCCATTCCGACCCATTTTGAAAGTTAAAATAGCCCCGAAGCGCGCATACCCTCATTTCGACGATTTTTCGTGTGCTATAGCACACCATTTTTGGGTGATCCGGATTCCGATGTCAAAAGTGCCAAATATTTTTGTGGACGTCCATCAAGACCTTGGCTATGCATACGGTTGGCACTCACGGCCAATCCAACCCATTTTCAAGGTCAAAATAGCCCCGAAGCGCGCATACCCCCATTTCGACGATTTTTCATGTGCTATAGCACACCATTTTTTGAATGATCCGGATCCCGACGTCAAAAGTGCCAAAACTTTTTGTGGACGTCCGTCAAGACCTTGGCTATGCATCCGGTTGGAACTAACGGCCATTCCGACCCATTTTCAAGGTCAAAATAGCCTCGAAGCGCGCATACCCCCATATCGATGATTTTTCGTAGGCTATAGCACACCATTTTTTGGGTGATCCTGATCCCGACGTCAAAAGTGCCAAATATTTTTGTGGAAGTCCGTCAAGACCTTGGCTATGCATCCGGTCGGCACTCACGCCCATTCCGACCCATTTTCAAGGTCAAAATAGCCCCGAAGCGCGCATACCCCAATTTTGACGATTTTTTGGGTGCTATAGCACACCATTTTTTGGGTGATCCGGATACAGACGTTAAAAGTGCCAAAAATTTTTGTGGACGTCCGTCAAGACCTTAGCTATTCATCTGGTAGGCCCTCACGGCCATTCCGACCCATTTTTAAGGTTAGAATAGCCCCGAAGCGCGCATACCCCAATTTGGATAATTTTTTATGTTCTATAGAACACCATTTTTTGGGTGATCCGGATACCGTTGTCAAAAGTGCCAAAAAATTTTATGGACGTCCGTCAAGACCTTGGCTATGCATCCGGATGGCACTCACTGCCATTACGACCCATTTTCAAGGTCAAAATAGGCCGAAGCGCGCATACACCCATTTCAATGATTATTCGTGTGCTATAGCACACCATTTTTTGGGTGATCCGGATCCCGACATCAAAAGTGCCAAATTTTTTTGTGGACGTCCGTCAAGATCTTGGCTTTGCATCCGGTTGGTACTCACGGCTATTTCGACCCATTTTCAAGGTTAAAATAGCCCCGAAGCGCGCATACCCCCATTTTGACTATTTTTCCTGTGCTATAGCACACCATTTTTGGGTGATCCGGATCCCGACGTCAAAAGTGCCAAATTTTTTTGTGGACGTCCGTCAAGACCTTGGCTATGCATCCGGTTGGCACTCATGGCCAATCCGACCCATTTTCAAGGTCAAAATAGCCCCGAAGCGCGCATACCCCCATTTCGACGATTTTTCATGTGCTATAGCACACTATTTTTTGGGTGATCCGGATCCCGACGTCAAAAGTGCCAAAATTTTTTGTGGACGTCCGTCAAGACCTTGGCTATGCATCCGGTTTGCACTCACGGCCAATCCGACCCATTTTCAAGGTCAAAATAGACCCGAAGCGCGCATACCCCTATTTCGACGATTTTTCGTGTGCTATAGCACACCATTTTTGGGTGATCCGGATCCCGACGTCAAAAGTGCCAAACATTTTTGTGGACGTCCGTCAAGACCTTGGCTATGCATCCAGTTGGCAGTCACGGCCAATCCGACCCATTTTCAAGGTCAAAATAGCCCCTAAGCGCGCATACCCCCATTTCGACGATTTTTCGTGTGTTATAGCACACCATTTTTTGGGTGATCCGGATCCCGACGTCTAAAGTGCCCAACATTATTGCGGACGTCCGTCATGACCTTGTCTATGCATCCGGTTGGCACTCACGGCCATTCCGACCCATTTTCAAGGTCAAAATAGCCCCGAAGCACGCATACCCTCATTTCAACGATTTTACATTTTTTGGGTGATCCGGATCCAGATGTCAAAAGTGCCAAAAATTTTTGTGGACGTCCGTCAAGACCTTGGCTATACATCCGGTTGGCCATCACGGCCATTCCGACCCATTTTCAAGGTCAAAATAGCCACAAAGCGCGCATACTCCCATTTCGACGATTTTTCGTGTGCTATAGCACACCATTTTTTGGGTGATCCGGATTCCGACGTCAAAAGTGCCAAAAGTTTTTGTGGACGTCCGTCAAGACCTTGGCTATGCATCCGGTTGTCACTCACGGCCAATCCGACCCATTTTCAAGGTCAAAATAGCCCCGAAGCGCGCATACCCCCATTTCGACGATTTATCGTGTGCTATAGCACACCATTTTTTGGGTGATCCGAATCCCGAAGTCAAAAATGCCAAAAATTTTTGTGGACGTCCGTCATGACCTTGGCTATTCATCCGGTTGGCACTCACGGCTATTCTGACCCATTTTCAAGGTCAAAATAGCCTCGAAGCACGCAAACCCCCATTTCGATGATTTTTGGGTGATCCGGATCCCGATGTCAAAAGTGCCAAAAAATTTTGTGGACGTCCGTCAAGACGTTGGCTATACATCCGGTTGGCCCTCACGGCCATTCCGAGCCATTTTCAAGGTCAAAATAGCCACGAAGCGCGCATATCCCCATTTTGATAATTTTTCGTGTTCTATAGCACATCAATTTTTGGGTGATCCGGATCCTGACGTCAAAAGTGCCAAAATATTTTGTGGACGTCCGTCAAGACCTTGGCTATGCATCCGGTTGGCACTTACGGCCATTCCGACCCATTTTCAATGATTTTTCGTGTGCTATAGCACACTATTTTTGGGTGATCCGGATCCCGACGTAAAAAGTGTCAAAATTTTTGTGGACGTCCGTCAAGACCTTGGTTATGCATCCGGTTGGCCCTCACGGCCATTCTGACCCATTTTCAAGGTCAAAATAGCCCCGAAACGCGCATACCCCCATTTCGACGATTTTTTGTGTGCTATAGCACACCATTTTTTGGATGATCCGGATCCAGACGTCAAAAGTGCCAATAATTTTTGTGGACGTCCGTCAAGACCTTGGCTATGCATCCGGTTGGCACTCACGGCCATTCCGACCCATTTTCAAGGTCAAAATAGCCCCGAAGCGCACATACCCCATTTCGATGATTTTTCGTGTGCTATAGCACACCATATTTTGGGTGATCCGGATCCCGACGTCAAAAGTGCCAACATTTTTGTGGACGTCCGTCAAGACCTTGGCTATGCATCCGATTGGCACTAACGGTTATTCCGACCCATTTTCAAGGTCAAAATAGCCTCGAAGCGTGCATACCCCCATTTCGACGATTTTTCGTGTGCTACAGCACACCATTTTTTGGGTGATCCGGATCCCGACGTCAAAAGTGCCCAAATTTTTTGTGGACGTCCGTCAAGACCTTGGCTATGCATTCGATTCGCCCTCACGGCCATTCCGACCCATTTTCAAGGTTAAAATAGCCCCGAAATGCGCATACCCCCATTCCGATGATTTTTCGTGTGCTATAGCAAACCATTTTTGGGTGATCCGGATCCCGACGTCAAAAGTGCCAAAAATTTTTGTGGACGTCCGTCAAGACCTTGGCTATGCATCCGGTTAGCCCTCATGGCCGTTCCGACCCAGTTTCAAGGTCAAAATAGCCCCGAAGCGCGCATACCCCCATTTCAACGATTTTTCATGTGCTATAGCACACTATTTTTGGGTGATCCGGATCCCGATGTCAAAAGTACCAAAAGTTTTTGTGGACGTCCGTCAAGACCTTGGCTATGCATCCGATTGGCATGAATGGCCAATCCGACCCATTTTCAAGGTCAAAATAGCCCCGAAGCGCGCATACCCCCATTTCGATGATTTTTTGTGTGCTATAGCACACCATTTTTTGGGAGATCCGGATCCCGACGTCAAAAGTGCCAAAAGTTTTTGTGGACGTCCGTCAAGACCTTGGATATGCATGCAGTTGGCACTCACGGCCATTCCGACCCATTTTCAATATCAAAATAGCCCCGAACCGCGCATGCCCCCATTTCGACGATTTTTCGTGTGCTATAGCACACCATTTTTTGGGTGATCCGGATCCCGACGTCAAAAGTGCCAAAAGTTTTTGTGGACGTCCGTCAAGACCTTGGCTATGCATCCGGTTAACCCTCACGGCCATTCCGACCCATTTTAAAGGTCAAAATAACCACGAAGCGCGCATACCCCCATTTCAATGATTTTTCGTGTGCTATAGCACATCATTGTTTGGGTGATCCGGATCCCGACGACAAAAGTGCCAAAACTTTTTGTGGACGTCCGTGAAGACCTTGACTATGCATTCGGTTGGCACTCATGGCCATTCCGACCCATTTTCAAGGTCAAAATAGCCCCAAAGCGCGCATACCCCATTTCGAGGATTTTTTGTGTGCTATAGCACACCATATTTTGGGTGATCCGAATCATGACGTCAAAAGTGCCAAAATTTTTGTGGACGTCCGTCAAGACCTTGGCTATGCATCTGGTTGGCACTCACGGCCATTCCGACCCATTTTCAAGGTCAAAATAGCCCAGAATCGCGCATACCCCCATTTCGACGATTTTTTGTGTGCTATAGCACACCATTTTTTGCGTGATCCGGATCCCGACATCAAAAGTGCCTAAATTTTTTGTGGACGTCCGTCAAGACCTTGGCTATGCATCCGGTTCGCCCTCACGGCCATTCCGACCCATTTTTAAGGTCAAAATAGCCCCGAAGCGCGCATACCCCCATTCCGACTATTTTTCGTGTGCTATAGCACACCATTTTTTGGGTGATCCGGATCCCGACGTCAAAAGTGCCAAATTTTTTGTGGACTTCCTTCAAGACCTTGGCTATGCATCCGGTTGGTCCTCACGGCCGTTCCGACCCATTTTCAAGGTCAAAATAGCCCCGAAGCGCGCATACCCCCATTTCGATGATTTTTCGTGTGCTATAGCACACTATTTTTGGGTGATCCGGATCCCGATGTCAAAAGTGCCAAAAGTTTTTGTGGACGTCCGTCAAGACCTTGGCTATGCATCCGATTGGCATGAACGGCCAATCCGACCCATTTTCAAGGTCAAAATAGCCCCGAAGCGCGCATACCCCCATTTCGACGATTTTTTGTGTGCTATAGCACACCATTTTTTGGGAGATCAGGATCCCGATGTCAAAAGTGCCAAACATTTTTGTGGACATCCGTCAAGACCTTGGATATGCATGCAGTTGGCACTCACGGCCATTCCGACCCATTTTCAATATCAAAATAGCCCCGAACCGCGCATACCCCCATTTCGATGATTTTTCGTGTGCTATAGCACACCATTTTTTGGGTGATCCGGATCCCGACGTCAAAAGTGCCAAAATTTTTTGTGGACGTCCGTCAAGATCTTGGCTATGCATCCGGTTAACCCTCACGGCCATTCCGACCCATTTTCAAGGTCAAAATAGCCCCAAAGTGCGCATACCCTATTTCGAAGATTTTTCGTGTGCTATAGAACACCATTTTTGGGTGATCCGGATCCCAACATCAAAAGTGCCAAAACATTTTTGTGGACGTCCGTCAAGACCTTGGCTATGCATCCGGTTGGCAATAACGGCCAATCCGACCCATTTTCAAGGTCAAAATAGCCCCGAATCGCGCATACCCGCATTTCGACGATTTTTCGTGTGCTATAGCACACCATTTCTTGGGTGATCCGAATCCCGACGTCAAAAGTGCCAAACCTTTTTGTGGACGTCCGTCAAGACCTTGACTATGCATTCGGTTGGCACTCACGGCCAATCCAACCCATTTTAAAGGTCAAAAAAGCCCAAAAGCGCGTATGCCCCCATTTCAATGATTTTTCGTGTGCTACAGCACACCATTTTTTGGGTGATCTGGATCCCGACGTCAGAAGTGCCAAAATTTTTTGTGGACTTCCGTCAAGACCTTGGCTATGCATACAGTTAGCCCTCACGGCCATTCCAATCCATTTTCAAGGTCAAAATAGCCAAGAAGCGCGCATACCCCCATTTCGATGATTTTTCGTGTGCTATAGCACACCATTTTTTGGGTGATCCGGATCTCGACGTCAAAAGTGCCAAATTTTTTTGTGGACGTCCGTAAAGACCTTGGCTATGCATTCGGTTGGCACTCACGGCCATTCCGACCCATTTTCAAGGTCAAAATAGCCACGAAGCGCACATACCCCATTTTGACGATTTTTCGTGTGCTAGAGCACACCATTTTTTGGGTGATCCGGATCCCGACGTCAAAAGTGCCAAAATTTTTGTGGACGTCCAGCAAGACCTTGGCTATGCATCCGGTTCGCACTCACAGCCTTTCCGACCCATTTTCAAGGTCAAAGTAGCCCCGAAGCGCGCATACCCCCATTTTTACGATTTTTCGTGTGCTACAGCACACCATTTTTGGGTGATCCGGATCCCGACGTCAAAAGTGCCCAATATTTTTGTGGACGTCCGTCAAGACCTTGGCTATGCATCCGGTTCGCCCTCACGGCCATTCCGACCCATTTTCAAGGTCAAAATAGCCCCGAAGCGCTCATACCCCCATTCCGACGATTTTTCGTGTGCTATAGCAAACCATTTTTGGGTGATCCGGATCCCGACGTCAAAAGTGCCAAAAGTTTTTATGGACGTCCGTCAAGACCTTGGATATGCATCCGGTTGTCCCTCACGGCCGTTCCGACCCATTTTCAAGGTCAAAATAGCCCCGAAGCGCGCATACCCCAATTTCGACGATTTTTCGTGTGCTATAGCACACCATTTTTGGGCGATCCGGATCCCGATGTCAAAAGTGCCAAATCTTTTTGTGGACGTCCGTCAATACCTTGGCTATGCATCCGGTTGGCACTAACGGCCAATCCGACCCATTTTCAAGGTCAAAATAGCCCCGAAGCGCGCATACCCCATTTCGATGATTTTTCGTGTGCTATAGCACACCATATTTTGGGTGATCCGGATCCCGACGTCAAAAGTGCCAACATTTTTGTGAACGTCCGTCAAGACCTTGGCTATGCATCCAATTGGCACTCACGGTTATTCCGACCCATTTTCAAGGTCAAAATAACCCCGAAGTGCGCATACCCCCATTTCGACAATTTTTCATGTGCTACAGCACACCATTTTTTGGGTGATCCGGATCCCGACGTCAAAAGTGCCCAAACTTTTTGTGGACGTCCGTCAAGACCTTGGCTATGCATCCGGTTAACCCTATCGGCCATTCCGACCCATTTTCAAGGTTAAAATAGCCCCAAAGCGCGCATACCCCCATTTCGACGATTTTTCGTGTGCTATAGTACACCATTTTTTGGGTAATCCGGATCCCGACATCAAAAGTGCCAAATATTTTTGTGGACGTCCGTCAAGACCTTGGCTATGCATCCTGTTGGCACTCACGGCCATTCCGACCGATTTTTAAGGTCAAAATAGCCCGAAGCACGCATACCCCCATTTAGACGATTTTTCGTGTGCTATAGCACACCATTTTTTGGGTGATCCGGATCCCGACGTCAAAAGTGCCAACATTTTTTGTGGACGTCCGTCAAGACCTTGGCTATGCATTCGATTGGCACTCACGGCCATTCCAACCCATTTTAAAGGTCAAAATAGCCCCGAAGCGCGCATACCCCCATTTCGACGATTTTTCGTGTGCTATAGCACACCATTTTTTAGGTGATCCGGATCCCAACATCAAAAGTGCCAAATATTTTTGTGGACGTCCGTCAAGACCTTGGCTATGCATCCGGTTGGCCCTCACGGCCATTCTGACCCATTTTCAAGGTCAAAATAGCCACGAAGCGCGCATACCCCCATTTCAACGATTTTTCGTGTGCTATAGCACACCATTTTTTGGGTGATCCGGATCCCCACGTTAAAAGTGCCAAAAAGTTTTGTGGACTATAACGCCCCAAAATGAACTAAGGTGAACTAGAGCCTCATAGTTGTTTCTTGAGTTAATTTTAAGTTAAACGGAGTTAGTTTGGTGTCCTTAGGCAGTGTGCAAGGTTTGGTTAAGTTTGGAGTTCAATCGACCAAAAACGTCCATGACGTTCGGATGATATGCCTTAGAATGTACTGGTATAGTCTGGCGAGTTTGGATGAGTTTATGTGTTCGTTTTACTTGAAACAGCGTCGGATGTTCCTTACACCTAGACGAATTAGTTTAGGGGGTTGACGTCTGGGCACGACCTCACCTAGGACCCCAAGGACTCTAGATGAAGGGCCCCAGGACTTGGGCAAGTCTGCCCATCAGTAGCTCACGACGGCCATGGCGACGGTCCGTCGTACTCAGGACGGTCCGTCGTACTCAGGACGGTCCGTCATACTCAGGACGGTCCGTCGTACTCAGGACGGTCCGTCATACTCAGGACGGTCCGTCGAGCCAGGGCGTCGTGGGTGACAGAGAGTGAAATTGGGACAGGCTCCATTTAGAAGCCAAGTGTTCCTCGACGGAACCCCGTGACGGTCCGTGGTGGACGTGACGGTCCGTCGAGGAGGTCTCGTCGACGAAGCCTGCTAGTGCATGATTTAAAGGCTGCCAGCTTAGGGTGTTTTATGTAAATACACCCCAAGCCTTATAAGACTCTCTTACACCCTAAACCTAGAGAAGAGCCCCCTTTTCTCTTCAAGATCCAACTCTCTCTTTCTCTCAAGAAAAACTCTCTCAACTCTCTTGGAAGCTAGAAGTCAAGGAAGGATAGGAGGACGGATTGGGAATTGTTTCTTCATCAAATTCGTGGGTTTCTTTCTCCTAAAGGTATGGTATCCATTCTTGAATACCTTTCCATTCAAGAAGCCAACTTCCAAAAATGGTTTTCAAAAGGGGTTTTAAACTCAACTTCTTCTAAACTTTGATTTCTATTATGGGTCTTCTTTTAACTAAGTTTTAATGGTTTAAATGTATTTATCTTGGTTTGAATAGATGGTTTTGATGTTAAAACTCCATGAAACTCTTGTATATGCATACTTCAACTTTTGGCATGAAAATGGGTTATATGAGCATGATTTGAGTAAGGTATGAATTTGGGTCTTCTTGTGTATGTCATGTTGGTGTAGCTACTGCCCTAAGGGCCTTCATATGGTGAAATATTGATAAATTGCTTATGGGTAATGATGGTTTGATTTGTTGATGAGTTGCTCTTATTGTATAGTTCTTATTATGAATTGCTATTTGAGTGGTATGGTCCACCTTATGGGTGGCGGTGCTAATTGATGAACTTGATATTACTTAGTATGGTTTGAGTATGTGACCTTGAAGGTCTAATATGTGAAATGAAGATATATTGGAAATGGGTCTTATGTTGTGTTTGATGTAGCTTGAATTGCATGTTTGACCTAGTTTATGTCTAAATGAAGTATATGATTATGAGAAGTATGTAGAGTGTGTAGCTTGATGAATCAAGGTTAAAGTATGAGTAGAACTTGATGAAGATGAAATGATGCTTATATGCAAGGTTTGCACATGTACACACACACTCTTCTAAGATTTGTATTATGTGAAGTTGAGCAAGAAGGGGAAATCTTGAGGTGGACACACTTCGTGAGTTGAGATGTAGTGTCTAGTAACAACCTCTCCATTTCCTAGTGAGCTTTCTATGATAGACTTTTATGTTGAGAAATCCGTGTGGAGTTATGCCTAGCACCGAGAGGATATGAAGGGGAGGTGGATTGCACTTCGTTAGTTGAGATGTTGTAATCCAAAGTACCTCTTGAGATGTGTACTCCTCGTTAGTAGAGAGTGAGTTACTTAGTAGCAATCTCCTTATCCCTTAACTATGTGCCCGCATAGGAGTAGCTATTGGAAAAGCCATGTAAACGCTAAGAAGCATGACCTTACTCTAGGCAAGTAAGGATCCCTCATCCGATAGGGGTTAATATCGGGATTCCATGTCTAGCTCTCATGGTCTTTGTCGGTTAAGCTAACTCCCACAAAAGAATTGATTTGAAACTAATTATCTTGTGTATTGTTGAAATTGTGTATGTATGTCGTGAGTGCTCAATCCACATTAGTTACCAAGTAGGAGCATTGAGTGGGAGTAGTAGTATGGGATGCTATTCTCACATTGCACTCGGTGTGACCTATACCTACTATGGGAGAAGAGTACCTTCATGAAATCCGTGTGAATGAGTACTATGGTGTAGTGTTATGGAGGATTATTGTGGAGTACTTGAGTAAATTGAATCCATTAGGAGTACTAAGTGGGAGTGGGAGTATGGGATGCTACTCTCACATTGCACTTGGTATGACCTATATTTCCATGAGTGTTTTGCATATGTTAGCCAAGGGCGTGGATTTGATTTCTAACGAAGTAAGCCTAAGATTAGGTAGTTTTAAGGGTCGCTTTGGTGTACTTTGAAGGGAGGTGTAAGGAGAGTCCCTTCTTG
Source organism: Solanum sitiens (assembly GCA_016801875.1). Lineage (NCBI taxonomy): Eukaryota > Viridiplantae > Streptophyta > Magnoliopsida > Solanales > Solanaceae > Solanum > Solanum sitiens. The sequence continues at coordinate 2,815,039 of JABWTJ010000039.1, read as the reverse complement.
GCTCACCTTAGGGAGTCTTAGAATAACCTTGGGTTAGGGCAACTTCAAAGAAAAAGGGTTCATATGACTTGGACCGTGCCTTTCACCGTAAGGTCTTCATGGTAAGAATTCAAAATGTTCACTATGATGCTTTATTCAATTTTATTGCAAGTTTAGCAAAGTTAATTGAAATGTTCCTTTTGCTTACTTTAAGTTTGGTAAGATAGCCATAAAGTATTAATTGTTGATTCTTAAGTGGGTTTGCTTCTAGATTCATGAAGGTTATATTTGAATTGCATAAAAGCTATCTTTACTAAAATGTCCCTTTTTGCATGTTTTTACATATGCCATACTTAGTACATTGTTGTACTAACCCCATACTTTTTATACCTTATGAGTATAGGTTGGAAGCCTTTGGAGGATCGAAGTTGAATCTTGGGAATTCTATCTCTCAAGACTTGGGTATGTCCTCATATATTCGAGGACATAGTTTTTATGTTTCTTAGTTTCCTTATTAAGACTTAAAAATGTATTTATTCTATTGTAAAGGGGCGTGTCCCTAAGGTTCTAAGTTGTGTCTTTAAGTTGGCTTGTGACGATAAGATTTCCTAGTATTTATGAAAAGACTCCTTTATTTATTATTATCGTGAAAAGTTTTAATTCCGCACTACTTTTCATGTTTTATGTTATGAATGCGAGTTAGAGGGCTTGTACGAGACCCCAAAGGGGTCAAGTACGCCGGTTACGATTCGAAGGTTTTCCCTAACTTCTAGGGGGTGCTTTCGGGTCGTGACAAGACTTGGTATCAGAGCATAAGGTTTTGGGAAATAGTTTAAGGTCTAAAAGTCTCACAAGCCACATCTAGTAGTATCTTGGTCATTGGTGTGAGTCGCGACACATCCATGGACAAGAGGCTATAGGATGCTAGAAGTTTCACTTTCTTCTCTATTCTAGTATCGTGCCTTAGAGTTGAGTATATAAGGTGTCTATTCTCAACCTCTTCTTTTGTGTTTTTAGGACATGAATACGAGGAGATCGACCGCTAGAAGGGAGGAGGGAGGTGTAC
>JABWTJ010000039.1:2617066-2811394 GCA_016801875.1 Solanum sitiens | reverse complement strand
TAAAGGTATGGTATCCATTCTTGAATACCTTTCCATTCAAGAAGCCAACTTCCAAAATGGTTTTCAAAAGGGGTTTTAAACTCAACTTCTTCTAAACTTTGATTTCTATTATGGGTCTTCTTTTAACTAAGTTTTAATGGTTTAAATGTATTTATCTTGGTTTGAATAGATGGTTTTGATGTTAAAACTCCATGAAACTCTTGTATATGCATACTTCAACTTTTGGCATGAAAATGGGTTATGTGAGCATGATTTGAGTAAGGTATGAATTTGGGTCTTCTTGTGTATGTCATGTTGGTGTAGCTACTGCCCTAAGGGCCTTCATATGGTGAAATATTGATAAATGTCTTATGGGTAATGATGGTTTGATTTGTTGATGAGTTGCTCTTATTGTATAGTTCTTATTATGAATTGCTATTTGAGTGGTATGGTCCACCTTATGGGTGGCGGTGCTAATTGATGAACTTGATGTTACTTAGTATGGTTTGAGTATGTGACCTTGAAGGTCTAATATGTGAAATGAAGTTATATTGGAAATGGGTTTTATGTTGTGTTTGATGTAGCTTGAATTGCATGTTTGACTAGTTATGTCTAAATAAAGTATATGATTATGAGAAGTATGTAGAGTGTGTCGAATCAAGGTTAAAGTATGAGTAGAACTTGATGAAAATGAAATGATGCTTATATGCAAGGTGTGCACATGTACACACACACTCTTCTAAGATTTGTATTATGTCAAGTTGAGCAAAAGGGGAAATCTTGAGGTGGACACACTTCGTGAGTTGAGATGTAGTGTCTAGTAACAACCTCTCCATTTCCTAGTGAGCTTCCTATGATAGACTTTTATGTTGAGAAATCCGTGTGGAGTTATGCCTAGCACCGAGAGGATATGAAGGGGAGGTGGATTGCACTTCGTTAGTTGAGATGTTGTAATCCAAATTACCTCTTGAGATGAGTACTCCTCGTTAGTAGAGAGTGAGTTACTTAGTAGCAATCTCCTTATCCCTTAACTATGTGCCCGCATAGGTGTAGCTATTGGAAAAGCCATGTATACGCTAAGAAGCATGACCTTACTCTAGCAAGTAAGGATCCTCATTCCGATAGGGGTTAATATCGGGATTCATGTAGCTCACTTGTCTTTGTCGGTTAAGCTAACTCCCACACAAGAATTGATTGAAACTTACTTATCTTGTGTATTGTTGAAATTGTGTATGTATGTCGTGAAGTGCTCAATCCACATTAGTTACCAAGTAGGAGCATTGAGTGGGAGTAGTAGTATGGGATGCTATTCTCACATTGCACTCGGTGTGACCTATACCTACTATGGGAGAAGAGTACCTTCATGAAATCCGTGTGAATGAGTACTATGGTGTAGTGTTATGGAGGATTATTGTGGAGTACTTGAGTAAATGGAATCCATTAGGAGTACTAAGTGGGAGTGGTAGTATGGGATGCTACTCTCACATTGCACTTGGTATGACCTATATTTCCATGAGTGTTTTGCATATGTTAGCCAAGGGCGTGGATTTGATTTCTAACGAAGTAAGCCTAAGATTAGGTAGTTTTAAGGGTCGCTTTGGTGTGCTTTGAAGGGAGGTGTAATGAGAGTCCCTTCTTGGCTCACCTTAGGGAGTCTTAGAATAACCTTGGGTTAGGGCAACTTCAAAGAAAAAGGGTTCATATGACTTGGACCGTGCCTTTCACTGTAAGGTCTTCATGGTAAGAATTCAAAATGTTCACTATGATGCTTTATTCAATTTTATTGCAAGTTTAGCAAAGTTAATTGGAATGTTCCTTTTGTTTACTTTAAGTTTGGTAAGATAGCCATAAAGTGTTAAATCGTTGATTCTTATGTGGGTTTGCTTCTAGATTCATGAAGGTTATATTTGAATTGCATAAAAGCTATCTTTACTAAAATGTCCCTTTTTGCATGTTTTTGCATATGCCATACTTAGTACATTGTTGTACTAACCCCATACTTTTTATACCTTATGAGTATAGGTCGGAAGCCTTTGGAGGATCGAAGTTGAAGCTTGGGAATTCTATCTCTCAAGACTTGGGTATGTCCTCATATATTCGAGGACATAGTTTTTATGTTTCTTAGTTTCCTTATTAAGACTTAAAAATGTATTTATTCTATTGTAAAGGGGCGTGTCCCTAAGATTTTAAGTTGTGTCTTTAAGTTGGCTTGTGACGATAAGGTTCCTAGTATTTATGAAAAAGACTCCTTTATTTATTATTATCGTGAAAAGTTTTAATTCTGCACTACTTTTCATGCTTTATGTTATGAATGCGAGTTAGAGGGCTTGTACGAGACCCCAAAGGGGTCAAGTACGCCGGTCACGATTTGAAGGTTTTCCCTAACTTCTAGGGGGTGCTTTCGGGTCGTGACATCTGCACACTAGAACAAAAGGCAAAATGCATCCCTTTGGTGATTCGCCAAGTGTACTTGAAGATGCTCAGGCTTGAGTTTCTTCATTTTTTTAGCCTTTTTGTCCCTTTTTGCGACATAGTGTCCATACTTTCCTTAAATCTTCAAATACATGAAACTTAAGAGTTTTTATCAGATATTGAGATAAAATATGCATTTGAGGATGCTATTTCCATTAAAATATAGCCCTAAATGAGTCCAATCTTTGGACTCATCAGGGACATATGCCTACTGGTCGGTTAGAGGAGCTAGCGGAGCATTTAATTCTGGTGGTTTTCAGAATCTCTCATATGCTCTAGGGTATTGACAAAATTTGGAAGCTTTACCAGATGTGGTTACAGATACATTGTCCATCTTTTCACATATTGTATATGCATTAACTGATCTAGGGTCTACATTATCATATGTTACTCAATTGATTATTGGGAAGTTTAAAAAATACCGGAATTATTAGTGAATCCATTTGAAGTGTCTACACCCACTGGTGAGTCTTTTATTATCGTAATTGCATTGTAACGGTTTGTGATCGTGACACATTGGCTAGATAAATTTGCATGCTTACTGCTTGGTCACTATTTTTGGGAGATCAAGCAGTAGCTCCAATTTATTGATTAGCTAATAACACTAGTCTTACAACTTATTTTATTGTAGATTAGTAATATGAAGAGAAAGACCTTTAACTCATACTTTTTGAATTGTATAGCAAGGTATGTAAGGCAATTCGATTCCATATTCCTTGGCATTAAATCTGATAATTTTGATTAATATCAACAGACTGAGTTTCCTGAGATCTATTCCTAGTAATGGAAACATGGTGGAAGTATACGATCTCCAATATAGCTAATAATATTTCCCCCCTGTCCCTAGTGTGTCGAATTACTTCATTATATGTTTATTAGTCCACTATTTTGTAATTATGCTCATATGTGCTAGTATATGAATGGTGTTTGCAACAACAAGTCTAGGAATTCTCCCCTTAGTCAATTGTACTCAATTGTGCCACATAAGCTCATAAGAAATCCATTGATGTTACATAGCTCCTTATATAATTCTCACCATCTTAATGTTATTATGCTCTTGTCTTCTACTAATGGTCCATAGTTCCAAATCACAAAAATGATTATGATCACCAAAACAACAATCTCAAAGATTAAAGGAACTAAGTGAAGAAATCTATATAGTTATGGGTGGCAGTCCAGGGGAAAAGTCCTAGTATGGGTTGATCCCAATTGGTATAGAAGGGTGGCAGCTCAGGAGTGAAAGCCTAGCATGGGTTGATCCCAATTTTTGTAATTATGAGGACAACATCCCATGGGGTAATATATATTGCATGGTCCATCCTCTTCCACCATTGATCAACTGGTAATTTGTGTCACATGTATTACAAAGATTATAAAGTACATAAATGTAAAGAAAAGAACATAGCACGCATGATCGCACAAGAGTAAACAAAGGTGGTCTTCTGTTAGGATCCATGCACAAGAGTACATTTTCTTTTTGTATTGATGTCGCTTGCAGGGGCGCTACATTTCATGTTGTAGGCATAGGTACTCCAGCTAGTAGACCTCTTTTGTAGCAGCATAGGTACTCAACTGCTATTGATAAGTCTCCAGGTTGATTTGGGGCTTACCGAGTCTTTGGCACCTATTTTGTTACTGTATGATAGTTAAGGGTAAGGCAGGGCCTTGTCCCACCATAAATTATGGTTTTCTATCTTTTAGAGGCTTTTTAGACTAATGTATATAGTTCAGTTTCACCTTGTCTCTTAACAAGTTGCATTCTCAACGACGAAGTCTTGTATATATGTTTTGGGTCTACTTGTGTTGGTTTGTATCGCTGCATCCTATATGAACTTGTCACAACTTTAAAATTTTCATAGTTATACGCACACTAAGAAGATGTTATATGTTTGTTTTCTAAGGACTCTAGGACATTGGGTGCCAATCCATCTAATGGTAATTGAGGTATGACATTTACGAAGGACAAATGTGGACAAATTATGAACCTAATGCAACATTTCAAGAATGAAAATGTGGGGGAGGAATTTTTCAGATCTATGAATTTTGCAGGTATTGTGGTTTATTCTTCCTCTATTGACTTTGACAATCTTGCATGCAAATGTTTTAAATCAAGTGCTAAAATGTGGATCATAGTCTTACGGGCATCAAGTCATATAACCTTTAACATAAAATCCCTAACTAACATTTGAACCCTACAATTTCCTATACTAGTTTCTCTTCCAAATTGATACAAAGTCAAGGTATACATATAAGATCGCCTTATATGAAGTATTGTATATTCCCTCTTTCAAGTATGATCTTGTTTCAGTCCATTCCCTAACCACTTCTATGGTATGCATAGTCTTGTTCACTAATGCATTACGTCTGTTGCAGGCCCTTTTAGTTAAAATGCCTCATGTGATTGGTAATAGAAGAAATGGTCTCTACTTTTTGTGCTCAAGATGTTTGAAGACTTCTGATAGTGTCAACACAAGTAAAATATGTTGTTTCTTTCCTAAAAGTAGTCCTTTTTCTTCCATTGGAAGTAAAACATGTTAGTTCTTCTTCCGTCAAGAATTGAATTATAGATCAGTGTAAAATACCTATTGATGATAAAAATAAATTTCATGGTGTTCACAATTCATTTTCTCTTGTGTGTGCTTCTACTTCCAATAATACTGATATTTTGTTTGATCATAATTCTTGTAACAATGCTGGAGATAACGTAGACTTGTTACACAATAGACTTGACCATTTACCTTTTGTTAAGATGAAAAGTATCACTACACTACCAACAACCTTCTCTCTAAAAAAACCTTTTTCCTGCAGTATTTGTCCAATGGCTAGACAAGAGAGATTACCTTTTAGTCAAACTACCAGCAAAACCAAATCCATTTTGGAGTTACTTCATATTGACTTATGGGGACCATATCATGTATACGTACACCTATTACAATTACAAATACTTACTTACATTGTTAGATAACTATAGTAGGTCCACTTGGACACACCTTTTAAGTACCAAAAGCAATGCCTTACATGTTCTAAAATAATACGGTGGATAATTAATTCAATATCAGAGTAAAAAAATCAAGTCAAACAATGGCCTGGAATTTACTAGCAATGAGGCACACCATTTCTTTTTAACCAAAGGCATCATTCATCATAAAACATGTTCCTACACACCACAACAAAGTAGTTTGGTAAAAAGAGCACTTTTGTTTCAATAAAAACTACTTCTAAGGCATTGGGGAGAATATGTTCTAGTATATATTCATCTATCAATAAACTTCTCTCAATCCATCTGAAAAATAAATGTTCATATTGCTTATGTATAAGAGAAAGCCAACCTACATCCATCTTAGATCTTTTGTATGCCTTTGCTATCCCCCGTACCTAAAGTACTCAAAGATAAACTTGAACCAAGAACCACCCCCTTTTTTTAGGATATCCCTTTGGAACAAAAGGTTACAAGAAATGATCCTAGCTACAAAGAGGATACATATCTCAAGATATGTGGTATTTCATGAACATGTCTTCCCTTTAACTTTGTCTATGAAAATAACGCTTCTTGTGTTCTGAAGTCTATTTCTTCTACTGATTATACTGAATTAGATTCATGTGATAATTGTGCAAATGATAATAAAAATGTGAATAATACAACTTTCACTCATTTAACTAATGACAACACTAAACACCACAATCCACAACCATTTCTTGCACTTACCGTAACATCTCCAGCACCACAACTTGTTCGTAACGTCCCTAAAACGAACTAGGTGAAACTAGAGCCAAGCATGTGTGCGATGAGGTTTAAAGGTCCTTAAATGTTTTTATGCTGTTAATAGGAATTTTGTGAAGTTTGGTTGAGTTTTGAAGTTAAACGACAAGGGACGTCCAATGAGGTTCGACGACTATACGTCTATGTGCTTATGTGTGTTCTTGTGTGCCTTGGCATGTTTGGTGAATCGTTTGGAGTACAAATTGATGGTGGAAGTTACTAAGACCTAGGTGACCATGTATGGGGGTTTAAAATTTAGGTACGACTCCATCTAGGACCCACGAGGGGCCCTAGAGAAGGACCCAAAACTTGGCAACAAAACTGCCAAAAACAGTGTCAACCAACGAACCAGTCGATGGCCAGTAGACCAATCGACGACTCATTGACTTGGTCCATCGATTAGACCTGAAAGTCTGCAGGTTAGGCAGCTGCAAACCCAAACCACGAGCCCTTATCAACGGAACGTGGATCCATCGACGGTCAGTCGTTGATGGGCGTCGATGGTGGCCTTCAAAAGTTGTTTAGATGCGGCTTCACTTGGGGTGTTTCGGTAAATTCATCCCAAGTCTTTTATGAACCTTGGACATTTATTTTAGGATATTAGGGGTATTTTAAGTGGGTTTATACTCCTATACCTAGGTTAGACTTTATTTTCAAATATTCAGAACCCCTCCCTCAAGAAAGAACTCTCTCAAACTCCATAGAAGCTAGAACTCAAGGAAGGGCTAGAAGTGAAGGTTTTGGACATTTTATTCATCAAATGTTTGTGGGTTTCTTCACATTGAGGTATGGTAGTTCATACTAGAACTTTCTTTCATTCAAGGAGCCATTTCATTGAGATTTCAAAAGCGTTTTCAAACTCCAACTTCCTCTATTTTTTACTCTAAGCATGGGTCTTAGCGTGAAAATGTTTTAGTGATTGAAATATGTTGTTTTTAGTATTAATTGATGATTTTAATGTCAAAAACTCAATGAAACCATGATCATGCATATTTTTAACTTTTAGCTCATGATTTTAGTGTAAATGCATATTTCCAACAGTGTACATGTTGTTGTCTTGATAACAAACAACACCGGAGCTCCCCATGACGAAATACTAGGCTTTATGAAACACTTGTCTAATAAGTCTTTGATTTTAAGCTTTAGCTATTTCAACTCGGCCGGAGACATCCGGTAAGGAGGGATTTGAATAGGCTTCATATCCGGTAACAAGTCTGTACCGAAGTCTATTTCTCGTTTGGGAGGAATTCTGGGAAAGACTTTTGGAAAATTCTTCACTATGGGGACCGACACTAAAGGAGGAGATTTAGATTCAAAGTCCTTGACCCTCACAATATGGTAGAGACATCCCTTGGTGATCAACTTACAAGCTTTTAGACACGAAATGATACGACCTCATGGGATTAAGTTACTATCCTTCCACTCTAAGATGAGTTCATTAGGAAAATTGAACTTAACTACCCTTTTCTACAATCACTAGAAGCAAAATCAGCATGCAACCAATCCATTACCAAAATGACATCAAAATCAACCATATCAAGTTCTACCAAATCCACCAATGTAACTATATTGGGCAATGATATAGGACAACTCCTAAAGACTCTTCTAGCCACAACGGATTCACCCACCAGGGTAGTAACCGAAAAAGGTTCAATCAACACATCGGGTACAATATCAAACTTTTTATCTACTAAAGGAGTTACAAATGATAAAGTAGCACGGATCTAGTAAAGCATAGACATCAATAGAAAACACTTGTAACATACCGGTGATGACATCGGAAGAATTCTCTTGTTCACTCCTAGAGAGGAGAGCATAAAAGTGGTTCTTCTTAAGAGCATCAGGATTAGGACTGCTTGCTTGATCTTGGCTACTCTCCTTTCTTCTTATGTAATGAATGATAGTTAAGAGGATTGTACAAGACCCCGAAAGGTCAAGTACGCCTTGTGACGACTCAAGAGTGATCCCTTCTTCTAGGGTTTACTTGCGGGTCATGACAAACTTGGTATCAGAGCCAGGTTTTGGTAAATATTTTTGGGTCCAAAGTCTCACAAGTCACGTCTAGTAGAGTCTTGTTCATCGGTGTGAGTCCCGACACATCCATGAGCGGGATGCTATGTAGAAGTTTCACTTTCTTCATTACTCTCGTGTCGTGCCATTGAGCTTAACTCCATATAATCTCTCTCTTATTTCCCTTGTCTGGTGGTCTTCTAGTTGTGATTGCTTGTAAGGGGTGATATTGAAAGGACGGAGGGAGAAAAAGGTGAGTTTTGATTGCTTATTATGGTTTTATGGCTAGGCGAGTGTGTGAGAAGGTGGAATTGGAAGATTGTGATGTGGTGCAATTTATGGCTATGTGTGATTTATGAGATTGGAGGTATTTTGATGTGAAATTGTATGGTGATGTAGTTCTATCACGATAAGAGTTATAATGGTTGAATGAAGTCCTTTTTTGGGGGAAATGAGTTATCTTACGGCTATGTGACATGATAGTAGAAAATTTAAGATGTATATTTGAGGAGTGTTGAAGGAATGTGGTAATTTTGTAAGAGTTGAGGGATGCCCTCTTGTGTGGGTAATGTTTCATATATGTCCTTGTGATTAAATTGAAGTTATTGTGTAGGTTTACTCTAAGGATGAAAGATAGTATGTTTACCTAGCAAGGTAGTGTGAGGTTATGCTAGCAAATGGTGGAATCTATATGGAAAGATTGTGGGTTTACAAATGAATTTACCTTGGTAAGTGGAAAGAGAGAGAGGAAGTTTATTCTATGAGTTTAAGTTATGTGGTGCCTAAGAGTTGGATGAAGTGATGTTTAAGAGAGTTTGTCTAAGCTTGAATCCTAAGAGGAAGGTGCTATTCTTGACTAGAAAGGTTGATTATTAGTTTTCATGTTCATGAGTTAGCTTAATATGAGTTCCCACCTTATGAGAGGTATAGTGGGACTATGAGTTATGAGGCCTTGAACATGCTTAGTAAGGATCCTAACAAGAAGTAATGAGAATGTGTAAAGGAGCAAATACAAAATGAAGGCCCCGGTGAGTCATGATTCCTTATGGTTTTCTTGATTTGTTTTAAATGAGTTTACCCTAAGTGGGAGAGTATTAGTTGAGTATCAAGGTAGTTGATGCCCTTATCTATTCCTTCTATTATTATTCGAGCTTGAGATTTAAAATGTCATAGTAGCATATTGCATGATGTTTAGGAGTCTAGTTGAAAACGAATTCCATTATTCTCCTTGCAATGTGGATTCCATGAGATTATGCTTATGTTATAAGATGAGTTTATATTATCTTGTCGCTCATATTATCATGCCTTTATGATAAATTGCTTAAAAGATGAATTAGTGAATAATTAAGCATGCTTCACTGTGAAAGTTTGGTGCTCACGGTAAAGAAATTTAAAAAAATTGACTAAATCATATTTCCATGAATAATGATTTCAATGTGTGTAAAAATGATGTATATGAGCAATTTTAATGTTGGAGAAGGTAATTACTCCATTAATGAGATGAAAATGATGAAGCATGTGTGCACTTTGAATTGTGGAACTTGTCCCAAATTGCTTGTGTTACTTGAGAATGCTTGATGATATGAAGTTGGTGTTCCTTGTGAGTTTGGTGCATTGTATATGAATGTTTTGACCATGATTTTATGTGTTATATTCTGCTATTTGAGTCTTTGATGCCCTTAAAAGTGTTCGGTGTCATTCAAGGACGAATGTTGTTCCAAGTGGGGGAGAATGTAACGTCCCTAAAACGAACTAGGTGAAACTAGAACCAAGCATGTGTGTATAAGGTTTCAAGGTCCTTAAATGGTTATTTGTGTTGTTAATATTCAGTGTGTGAAGTTGGTTGATTTTTGAAGTCAAACGTCAAAGGACGTCCAATGACGTTCGACGACTAGACGTCTATGTCCTTATATGAGTTCTTGTGCGCCTTGGCATGTTTGGTGAATTGTTTGGAGTCCAAATTGATGGTTGAAGTTCATAAGACATAGGTGACCATTTATAGGGGTGTAACGTCCAGGTACGACTCCACCTAGGACCCACAAGGGGACCTAGAGAAGGACCCAAGACTTGGCAACAAAACTGCCAAAAACAGTATCAACCAACGAACCAGTCGACGGCTCGTCAACTTGGTCCGTCGATTGGACCTGCAAATCTTCAGGTAAGAAAGGTGCGGACCCAAACCACGAGCCCTCATCAATGGGACGTCGATCAATCGATGGTCCGTCGTTGATGGGCGTCAATGGTGGCCTGCAAAAGCTGTCTAGATGCGGCTTCACTTGGGGGTGTTTTGGTAAATCACCCCAAGTATTTTATGAACGTTGGACATTTATTTTAGGGTATTAGGGATATTTTAAGTGGGTTTATACTCCTAGACCTAGGTTAGACTTCATTTTAGAATATTCAAAACCCCTCTCTTAAGAAAGAACTCTCTGAAACTCCATAGAAGCTGGAACTCAAGAAAAGGCTAGAAGTGAAGGTTTTGGACGTTTTCTTCATCAAAGTTTCGTGGGTTTCTTCACATTTAGGTATGGTAGTTCATCCTTAAACATTCTTTCATTCAAGGAGCCACTTCAAAGAGATTTCAAAAGGGTTTTCAAACTCCAAATTCTTCTATTTTTGACTCTAAGCATGGTTCTTAGCATGAAAACATTTTAGTGATTGAAATATGTTGTTTTTAGCATTATTTGATGATTTTAATGTAAAAACCCCAATTAACCCATGCTCATGCGTATTTTCAACTTTTAGCTTATAAAGTGGGTGTAGTGTAAATGTCTTGATAATGTTAGGAAATGTTAGAGTTGTATTTCTTTATGTTATATTGTGTTTTACTACTACCTTAAATGCCATTTTATGATGAGTTATTGGAGAATTTGGAAAATGGTGGTGAAAGCTTGGATGAATGGTAAGTTAGTTATATTGTTTAGTTCTTGATTTGAAATGCTCTTGAGTGGTATGGTCTACCTTTGGTGGCGGTGTTTACTAGAAGTATATGGATATGTATTTATATATGTATTGTGAGTATGTATTTGAAGGCCTAATATGTGAAGTAAACTAATAATGATGATGTTCATGTTGATATGCTTTATGAAGCTTGAATTGTATGACTTGTAGAGATTATGTCTAAATGAAGTAGGTGTATATGTGAAGCATGATAGTGTATGAAACATGATGAATGAAGGTGTAAGAATGTTAGAAGCCAATGTTATCAAAATTGTGATTATGTGAAAGGTGTGCTCACATATACTCACGCACACACTTTAAATGAATGAATGAAGTTAATGAATGTGAATGGGGGATTGTAGGGTGGACACTCTTCCTTTGTAGAGATGAAATGTCTAGACCATCCCTATGATCCCTATAGTGTTAAAAAGGGGAGCTTTGGGGTGGACCTTCTTTGTGAGTTTAGATGAAGTGTTTATTAGCAACCTCTCTATTCCCAAGAGCTTTCTATGATAGGTTGGAGGATGGATACCCTTCGTGAGTTAGATGTGGTGTCCAATAGTTATCCCTTAACCTATAGTAATGAATGTTTAAGACTCTGTGAGGGAGTTATGCTTAGAACCGAGAGGATTTGAAGAAGTGGTGGTTACACTTCGTGAGTTTAGATATTGTACCCAATGTACCTCTTGAGATGAGTACTCCTTGTTAGTAGAGAATGGGTAACTTAGAAGCAATATCCTTATCCCTTAACTGTGCGCCCGCATAGGAGTAGCTAATGGAGAATCCATGTAAAGGCTCAAGAATGACCCTACCCTAGGCAAGTGGTGATCCCTCATCCAGTAGGGGTTAATACTAGGATTCCATATCTATTTCTCATGGTCTATGTTGGTTTAAAGCTAGTCCCCACAAAAGTATGTATGAACTAAGTATTCTAAGGGGTGCAATACTTAGGGTAGGTGGTGATATGTGACGCTATCTATCCATTGCACAAGTAGGCATTTGAGGGAGTCTTGGTGTGTCTTTATATGAATGAATGAATGGGTCACTATGCAATGTAAATGAATCTATGTGACTTAGTGTCTAATGTCAAGAAAGCATGTTAAGGTTATGTCTTGTATGATGAAAGTTATGAATGATGAATGTGGTGTGCCTAGTCTAAGAGAATCTTCAAGGAGCACGGAGTAGTAGTATGGGATGCTACTCTCACATTGCACTATGTGTAACCTGTGGATTACCTTGGAGAAGGGTTCTTATGTGAAGTCCTTAAATGTATGTATGTTCCTTAATTAGTGTCTTGATGTTGAGTGTGGGCTTTGTTACCCGTGTGAAGTAAGCCTATGGTCGGTAGTCTTAAGGACCACTTAGGTGTGTATTGAAGAGATTATATGGGCGGTTTCTTCATGTCTTACCTTAGTGAGTCTTAGGATAACCTTGGTTAGGGAAACTTCATGGGAAATAAGCTCACTGTAAGTTGTAATGGAAATGAGTTCACTGTAAGATAAAAAGAAGTAGGTTCACTATAAAGATTCTTGAGTTTACTGTAAAGTGTAGTTTTCTGCTAAAATTATGGAAGTTTTACTTTATGTGCTAAATGATGATTTATAAGTCGTTTTACTACTATATTCATGAAGAGTTTACATAAATAGCATGAAAGTCTTATTTCAACTAAAATGTCCCTTTTACATGTGTTTTTGCATAATGTCATACTTCGTACAATTTTTGTACTAACCCCATACTTTTCTATACTCTATAAGTATAGGTTGGAAGCAAGTGGATGTTTAGAAGGCAAGCTTGGAAAGTTGACTCTCTCAAGACTCGGTATGTCCTCATATATTCGAGGATATAGTCTATGTTTCTCTAGTTTTGCATTAAGACTTGTATAAGACTTATTATGTATTTTCTTTCAATGTAAAGGGTCGTGACACTAAGATATTTAAGTTGTGTCTTTAAGTTGGCTTGTGACGACGAGACTTAATCTTAGTATTTACAAAAGAGTTTTTTATTATTATTCTTGTCAAGAAATTTAATTCCGTACTAGTTTTCATATCTTATGTAATGAACGATAGTTAAGAGGCTTGTACAAGACCCCGAAAGGTCAAGTACGCTTTGTGATGACTCAAGAGTGCTCCCTTCTTCTAGGGTGTACTTGCGGGTCGTGACATTGTTCCTCCAACAGTAGTGCAGAGAAGATCCCATAGAGAAAATAAAGTTCCAAAACACCTAAAAGATTACATTTTCACTAACACATTGTTTCCATTCCTAGCCTAAAGACTACCAACACAACCACACAACATTGTCCTAATTCCAAACTTTACCTCACTGCTCTATTTACCATACACCACCATGTATCTCCTGATGTCATTGCATCTAACAATTAAGCTCTTCTTGATAATGTTTGTCATGATAGTGAGCCAACATCATATGAGGAGGCATCTCCAAGACTTGCATGGCAGAAAGCCACTACACAAGAATTTGAGGCATTATATGATAACAACACTTGGGACCTTATAAGGTTACCAACAGACAAACAAGCAAATGGATGTACATTGATGTACAAAGTCAAGCACAGAGCAGATGGCGGCATTAAAAGGTTTAAGGCCAGATTAGTAGTCAAAGGATCTACACAACAAAACTTACTCACATGTAGCCAAGATGACCACTTTAAGAACCTTAGTGACATATATTGTGAAGAGAGGGTGGGGTATATTTCAACTTGATGTCATTAATGCATTTCTTCATGGTGACCTTCATGAAGAAGTGTATATGAAAGTGCCCCAAGGTATTGAGGTGACTGATCCTGGATTGGTTTGCAAGTTAAATAAGTTCCCATATGGACTCAAACAAGCAAGAAACCAATGTTATGCCAAGTTGATTGAGGCACTGTCACTTACGGGGTACACACGCTCACAATATGACTACTCACTATTTTCCAGGAAGGTAGGATCCTTGGTTGTATTTGTTGTAGTATATGTAGATGATGTTATTTTGACAGTCATAGACACAATGAGATTGCACAACTCAAACTGTATCTTGACAATACTTTTAAGATCAAATACCTTGCCAAACTACATTACTTTCTAGGCATAGAGATACTTTATACGATAGAGGGGGTTCTTGTTTCAGAAGAGAAAGTTTGTTTTGAATTTGTTGAAAGAATATGACTGCTTTGATTCATCTTCTTCACTTGATCCAACTGTCAAGCTAAAGAATATGGTGTGAAGCCAAGTCAATTCTCCTACCACCTTTCTGAGTGACCTATATTCTGTATCAAATGATGACATGAAAATAGTCTCTTATTTATTGGTCTTCCAGCTGAAGGGGCGGTTGCCAAGAAGGACCAAATAACCATTGATTGACCTCCTTGAGTCGAAGCCCAATCTGAGTCACTAAAGTCTTGAACTATGCAATTAGGGTCATTAGAGAAATGCACTCTTGAGGTGGGATCCTTTTTTAGATATCTCAAAAAATGATAAGTTTCTTGTAGATGGGGAGCTCTAGGAATGGAAACAATGTGTTAGTGAAAATGTAATCTTTTAGGTGGGATCCTATTACTTCTCCATTGTTCGTTTACTATTTAGGTGAAAATGTGTTCGTTTACTATTATAGTCAATTTTCCATATGTATTGCTCATAATTATCTATTCCATGAAAGAACTAAGCACATTAAAGTAGACTGTCACTTTGTGTGCAATAAGCTTCAGGAGGAGCTCATTTCTCTACATCATGTGTCCACCACTGATCAACATGTTGACATACTTACCAAGGCACTCACTAGTTTCACGCATTCAGTTATTTTACACAAGTAGACAGTGAAATCATAACCTTCAACCTGAGGAGGTGTATTAATGATCATAATTAATGTGCATTAATGTGTGGCTAATTATTCAATTCAATTAGTTTGTTTGATTTTCAGTTAGTTCGTAATGTCATAGTCGGTTAGTGAATTGGTTAGTTAGTTAGAATTTTTTTAATCTTTCTTTAATATAGTTGTTAAATTCAAAAATGCATATAAGTGTTTCATTTGTTATCAATGAAAAGAGTGAGTTCTCATTCTCCTAAATCACAAGTTTTTCTATGTTATTGCTTTTTCTCAACTGCCAGTTATGTCTTCCATGGTTTCGGCCATGATTGAGTTCTCACCATTATGCATATGAAATGAAAAATCACGCCTGCAGCCTACACCCTGGACGTGGCCGGCACCCAATGACCATTGATGGCCTTGAGAAAACCCTTGGCCTGGCTTACTTAACTCAGCGGAAGAATATACTCATCTCAGATAAAGAATTAAAAGAATTCTCATCACTCGGCAAAATAAGACTCAACACTTGAACATATGAAATATAAGATAAATTAGACTCCAAAATTGAACTACTAACTATCTACAAAGCCTCTAAACTGACTGAGGTGGATGTTGGGACAGACCCCACAACATCCTAATGAACTAAGCTACAAAAGCAAAAAAAGGGATTTCCTCCGTAATGCAAGGAGGCTCACCAAGTGACTGTGGAGTGCTCAACTGGATCAACGGTGCGCTGTGTGCTAATCGTGGTTACCTGCGTTTGCATCATAAAATAATGCAGGTCAACTGGCATCACTATGTTGAATGTATGAGTAAGCGAGTTGGAAAGCTAAACGATGACTTAAGCTTGAGGGGATTAAGATAAACTTACCTTGGCTCTGTTCAACTGAAGAATATACTTAACTCAAAGTATGAATATAAACAAATTTAAAACACATGCGATATATATAAAGCTTGCAAACATTAAAACAACTAAACAAATGCAATAACAAACTCAATTTTACTTATATATGAAAGTAATATATCTTTTGTGGGAGATTCTCTAATCAACAACCATCACTTTGAGCCTAAGTGATGGTACAAAGTTTTACCTCATGTTGTCGAGGACCATGCTATACCTTGCAATTGTTATAGAACCTTACTTAGCTTAGCATATCCACTAGAAAACTAACGTGATCATCTAAAAAGTATGACCCGTTAATTCCCATGATGGCTTCATGGTTTACATGGAGACTTGAGTTAATATGAACTCTCATCCCCAGATCGGTGCTCAATACTACTCCCAAAATATACTTTAGCTCATACTTTTAATAAAATTTCCTTCCTTTGGGTTGAGATAATTTGCTGAACCCTTTTGGAATCAATGTTCCCAATTTAGTTCAAAACTCTTTTAGAACTCTTAGTTTCCTTTTGACTAAAATGTGAAAACATTTATAAAACTTTAGGGAATACTTAGTCCCCTTTTATCTTTTGAGAAATGATCTCAACTCTTACTCTTTACTTAACTTGAAACTTTACTCTTTATGGAATACTTAGTTCCCTTATAATTTTTGAGAATTTAACTCAACTCTTTACTCTTTGCTCAACTTGTAAATTGAGCCTTAAAACAAAGTTAAAATATTTGTTTAAGACTCTTGTAAGAACTTACTTTGACTTACTTCTTAACTATTAAACTTAACTCTTTAACTTCTTTGACATTGATCTTAGCTTCCCTTGAATTGGATTATGGATTCAAGGATCATGATCTCATGTTTATGGACAATTTCATGATATTTAGATATACTTTAGAGTGTTGGAGTCAACTAGGAATAATAGGTACATCACTTAGGAACTAGTACGACAAGATACAGAAAGAAATGGGTCTCTAGGGGGTCTTGGCGCTCTGAGAGGCGCGGGGCACAAGAGCCTGTCGGACAGACTCTGGTCTGATTCATTCTGGCTGGCGCGGCGCGCCAAGGCCTAGCAGACAGAGCCTTCCCTGAGGGCCTCAGGCAGGCGCGGCGCCCCACGGGACCTCCGACTTTTCTTCTCCATTTTTAATCTCTAAACCTCTTAAACTTCCATGGATCCCACCCTAAACACTTAGGATCTATAAATACCTCATTACCCAATAGATTAGACCCAAAAAGAGTATGGAAAAATGAATGAAATCTATTAGAGATCAACTACAATTCAACCAACAGGAATTTCACAATTTTTCATCAAGAACTTCCACGTTCATCATTCAAATAAACTCTAACTTGCTGAATTGAACCAAATTGGGGTGTGGGTTTAAGGAACCAACAGAATGATCTCAAACACCTCAATAGGGATCACCCCCGACGAAATCCATGCAATGAACTTGGCGTTCTTGGACGATTCTTGATCTTCCTCTTCTTTTCTTCTTTTCTCCCAAGACCTAAGCGTTCTTAATTTTGTTAAAACTTAATTGGAAATTGGTTTTTACCCCTAAATAATTCTTAAAATGAATTAGGAAATACTAGGATGAAAAGACAAATTTACCCTTACTAAAATCTGGATTGGACTTTCCTCACTCCAACAACCCAACTTTCGAAAGGCATATCTCCCTCATACGACATCGGATTGGCAAAAACTCGGCGGCGTTTGAAAGATCTTCCAAAGGGATTTCCAACCATATAAAGAACTTATACAAAAAATTTCTGATCTGGAAGTTATGGTCGTTTAAAATGACCAAAACTCACTTTTGAAAGCTAGAAATTTTCCAGATTTCCCTACATATTCCCAAAATTGATTGTTTTTGGTTTCTTAGCTTATTCTTAGTTGTTTCAAGTTACATGTTACAATATCTCCCTCTTGGGAACATTCGTCCTCGAATGAGAACTTTTTCACTAAGCTAAGGGTAGTAACATCACAACACTCAACAACCAAAACAAGTAATAACATGTTACACATAGTCTTATGAACTGTTAATAAGAGAATTTAATACCTTGATCTGCATTCTCTCCGAATTCGAAGAGATGTGGATATCTCTTCTTCATATCCTTTTCAGCTTCCCAAGTTGCTTCTTCAACAAACTGATTCTTCCAAAGGACTTTCACTAATGCAACTTCCTTTGTTCTCAACTTGCGAACTTGACAATCTAAAATTTGAACAGGAATCTCCTCATAGGACAAGTTATCCTTAACCCCAACATTCTCAGTTTGTACAATTAATGAAGGATCACCCAAACATTTCTTTAACATAGACACGTGGAATACCGGATGAACCGCTTCCAACTCTTGGGGTAGCTCCAACTCATAAGCCACATTGCCCACTGTCTTGGAGATTCTATAAGGTATAATATATCGGGGACTAAGTTTCCCCTTCTTATCAAACCTCATAACATCCTTCATGGGTGAAACTTTCAGATACACCCAATCATCCACCTCAAACTCTAACGACCTTCTCCTAGCATGTATGTAGGACTTTTGGCGACTTTGTGCTGTTTTCAATCTCTCTTGAATCACTTTCACCTTCTTTATAGCTTGGTGAACTATATCAGGTCCTATCAACCCTGCTTCACCAAATTTGAACCATTCAATTGGAAAGAGCTTCATATGGGGCCATTTGGATGCTCGAATGGTAACTATTGGTGTAAGAAAACTCAATGAGAGGTATGTGATCATCCCAATTTCCCATGAAGTCGATAACACAATGTCTCAACATATCTTCTAAGATCTGGATAGTATGCTCTGCTTTTCTATCTGTCTGAGGATGAAAAGGTGTGCTCAAGTTCACCTTCGAACCCAAACGTTTTTGGAAAGATTTCCAAAACTATGCAGT
This sequence comes from Solanum sitiens, assembly GCA_016801875.1. Lineage (NCBI taxonomy): Eukaryota > Viridiplantae > Streptophyta > Magnoliopsida > Solanales > Solanaceae > Solanum > Solanum sitiens. Next base: position 2,792,652 of record JABWTJ010000039.1, on the reverse strand, counting down.
AAATTGTACAACTCTATCTGAAATAATGGAGACCGGAACTCCATGGATTCTTACCACTTCTTGAAGGTACAACTTAGCATAATCCTCTGCCGAATAGGTAGTCTTTACCGGGAAAAAATGGGTTGATTTTGTCATTCTATCAACAATCAACCAAATAGAATCATGTTGCCTGCGAGATCTCGGCAAGCCTGTGATAAAGTCCATATTAATCATCTCCCACTTCTATTCCGGAAGTTCTATAGTCTGAGCCAAACCTCCAGGCCTTTGGTTCTCTACTTTCACTTGTTGGCAATTTGAGCACTTGTCAACATACTCAATAATATCTTTCTTCATGCCTTCCCACCAATATACCTCTCTCAAATCTTGGTACATCTTGGTGGAACCCAGATGAATGGAATATCTGGAGCTATGAACCTCCTCCAGGATCCTCTCTTGGAGTCCATCCACCCTAGGTACACACAATCTACCTTAGTACATGAGTACACCATCTCCCCCTTGTTCAAAATCCAATACTCATTGGTTTGGGACACTTGCCTTCAAATTAAGCAAAATAGGGTCTTGATTTTGCTTCTCTTTCACCTCTGACACTAATGATGACTCTGCCCCATTGGTCACCACTATTCCTCCTTCTGTTGAATCCATAAGTCTAACTCCCAAACATGAAAGTCTGTGCACATCTATAGCTAACTCCCTCTTTTTTTCTTCAACATGGGTGGTACTACCCATGGAAAATCGTCTTAAGGCATCAGCAACCACATTAGCCTTACCTGGGTGGTAAAGAATACACATGTCATAATCCTTGAGTTATTTCTAACCACCTCCTCTATCTGAGATTTAGTTCCTTATTAGTGAACACATATTGGAGGCTCTTGTGATCAGTGAATATGTCAACATAAACACCATACAAGTAGTGTCGCCATTTCTTCAAAGCAAACAATAGTGCAACCAATTCCAAGTGATGATTTGGATATTTCTTCTCATGAATCTTCAACTGTCGGGAGGCATAAACTATAACCTTGCCATTCTGCATCAACACACAACCCAAGCCAACTCTTGATGCATCGCAATACACCACAAAACCTTGAGTACCCTCTGGTCAGGTCAAAACTGGAGCGGTAGTCAATCTCTATTTTCAATTCCTGTTTTTTCACAAGCTTCAGACCATTGAAACTTGACTGTCTTCTAAGTTAGATTTGTCAAAGAAGACGAGATAGATGAACACCCTTCAACAAATGTCCAATAATAACCATTCAAACCCAGGAAAATCCTTATATCCGTTGGAGACGTGGATCTAGGCCAAATCTAAACATCTTCTATCTTTTGAGTGTCAAATCTAATCCCATCACCAGAAATAATGTTACCCAAGAATTCAAAAAACTTAAGCCAAAACTCACACTTGGAGAATTTGGCATATAGCTATATATATCTCAAAGTCTGAAGAACAATCCTTAGGTGACTAGCATGATCTTCTTCATTCCTTGAATAAACCAGTATGTCATCAATGAAGACGATGACAAACAGATCTAAATAAGGTTTGTAAACTCTATTCATAAGATCCATGAACTTTTCAGGTGCATTTGTCAAACTAAAGGACATAACTAAAAATTCATAATGCCCATATCTCGTTCTGAAAGTTTTTTTTGTAATATCACATTCCCTAATTTTCAACTGATGATAGCCTAATCTGAGGTCAATCTTGGAAAAATGAGAAGCACCCTAAAGTTAATCAAAAAGATCATCTATCTTTGGAAGAGGATATTTATTCTTGATGGTCACCTTATCCAATTGGCGGTAGTCTATACACATCCTATGGGACCCATATTTCTTCCTTACAAACAAGACAGGATTACCCCAAAGCATGTATCTAACAAATCTTTCAATTGTTTTTTTTAGCTCTTTCAACTCTGCTGGTACCATTCTATATGTCATAATAGAGATAGGACGAGTATTTGGGATGATTTTTATGCTGATGTGTATCTCTTTCGGGAGGGACTCCGAGTAGATCATCAGGAAAAACTTCTGGAAATTCTTTTACCATTGAAACTGACTGAAGAGTAGGTACCTCAACACTTGAGTCATTAATTCAGACTTAGTGTTAGATACAACCCTTAGAAACTAACTTTATCGCCTTAAGGTACAAAATGAAATGACCCTTAGGCACTGCTGAACTACTAGTCCACTCTATGACTGGCTCATTAGGAATTTGAACCTTGAAAACTCGAGTTCTGCAATCTATTGATGCATAACAGACATGGAGCCAGTCCATACCTAGAATGACATCAAAATCTACCATGTATAACTCTACTAGATCAGCCATGGTGCTCCTGTGATTGACGGAAATGAGACAATGACGATAGACTCTTTACGCTAGAATAGACTCCCCAACAGGTGTAGAAACACAAAAGGGTTCGCAAAGTTTTTCAGGAAGAATCTCAAACTGATTAGCAACATAAGGGGTTACAAAAAATAAACTTGCTCATGGGTCATCATAAACATCAAAAGTAAAAACTATGATCATACCTGTAACAATATCTGGAGAGTTTTCTTGCTCTTGGCGGCTAGTGATTGCACAGAGACGGTTTACCCTGGCTCCTCTAGGTGCAGCCCTGTCTAGTGGAGCAACTGATGAAGATTGAGCTCTATTGCTCGGATTTCCACCACCTTGCTTATTCTTGGGGCAGTCCTTCATGAACTGACCCTCTTGACCACACTTGAAACAACCTGTCTGGCCCTCACGACATTTACCCGGGTGGGTTCTACCACATCTACCACATGCAGAAATTACCTTCTTGTGCCACACTACCTTGGGATTGGGCTGGTCTAGCCTTGAACTTGTGTGAATTATGGCCATTATATTCACCTCTGTTTCTGGGTGCAGGTGCACTAGCAGATGATGGTGCATACCCCTTCTATTTCTAAATTCTGGTCAACTTGAACCACATTTCTGCTACCCAGACTCATTCCTAGTCTTCACTTTCTTATTTCTGTATTCCTCTCTGTCCCTCATCTTCTCCTCTTCAACTTGTTGCACATAGACTATAAGCCTGGATATGTCCATGTCACCAATTAAAATTGCAGCCCTACCTTCTTTGCTTGAAGCACGACCCAAACGGGCAATAAACAAGCTCATTCTGCTCCTAATGTCCTCATCATCTCCGGAGCATAGCAAGACAGTTGGGTGAATTTTAACCCATACTCGTGAACACTCGTGAGAAACTCCCGTACCTTCGCTTCCTTCAGTTCTTGAGGAAAGAACCTCCCCAAGAAGGCTTCTTTGAAACAAGCCCAACTTGGAGATGACGCATCCTCAACTCTGTACTCCTTCCATTGGTTGAACCAAATTCTAGCCTCACTCTTCAGTTGGTATGCAGCTAATTCAACCCTCTCAGCATCGACCACATACGTTACCTCAAACACCTTCTTCAAGTCTTCCACAAAGTTCTCTGGATCCTTAGTAGTGCTTGATCCGGTGAAGCTGGGAGGATTCATTCTCAGAAACTCACCAACCCTCGAGGTGTCATCCCCTTCTTGTTGAGATCCTCTCTCTTGCCTGACTTGGTTGGTTACTACTTGACTTAACATCCAGATAGCTTCCCGGAATTCGGTGTTGGTAATCTCTCCTTGGGGTTGCACATCCGGTGCATTAGGAATCTCCTGTTCTTCAACATTCCTTCTGGCTGGTCGACCTCTTACTGCTCTTTGTGGAGGCATTGCTATCTGAAACACGCGCAAGCATGAATTAGAGAAAGACTTTTAGATATAAACTCTAACGCATGAAAGGAATATGAAAGAAGTGAGGAATTCCTAAATATTGCAGCCTCATAATCATAGATGTGGCGCTCTTCACACCGATGACTAAGACTATACGGACACGACTTCATAGACTCCCTAGGACACTTGAACTCTTGGCTATGATACAACGTTTGTCATACCAAGAGCCTACACCTTGGACTTGGCTGGCACCCAATGACTATTGTTGGCCTTGAGTGAACCCTTGGCCTGTCTTACTTAACTCAGCGGAAGACTATACTCATCTCAGATAAAGATTAAAATCATTCTCATTAAATAACTTAAATAACTGTCTAGGCCAAAATGGCACTAAGTCTCAACACTTGAACATATGAAATATAAGATAAATTAGACTCCAAAACTAAACTACTAACTATCTATGAAACCTCTAAATTGACTTAGATGGATGTTGGGACAAACCCCACAACATCCCAATGAACTAAGCTAGAAAAACAATAAAAAGGATGTCCTCTTAAATGCAAGGAAGCTCACCAAGTGACTGTGGAGTGCTCAACTAGTTCAACAGTGCGCTGCGTGTTGATCCTGTTTACCTGCATCTGCATAATGAAACGATGCAGTCCAAATGGCATCAGTACATTAAATGTAAGAGTATGCAAGTTAGAAATCTAAACAACGACTTAAGCTTGAGGGGACTAAGATGAATTTACCTTGGCTCTGCTCAACTCAAGAATATACTTAACTCAAAGTATGTATATAAAGCAATTTAAAATACGTGTGATATATATAAAGCTTGTAAACAATAAAAACAACTTAGTTCATTAAGCAAATGCAATAACAAAATCAACTTTACTTATATATGAAAATAATATAACTTTTCTCGAAGATTCTCTAACCAACAACCATCACTTTGAGCTTAAGTGATGATACAACGTTTTACCTCACGCTTCTGAGGACCATCCTATACATTGCCATCGGTATAGGACCTTATTTAGCTTAGTGGATCCACCAGATTAACTTACGTGATCATCTCAAAAGTATGACCCGTCAATTACTATGATGTATTCATGGTTTACATGGAGATTTGAGTTAATATGAACTCTCATCCCCACATTGGTTCTCAATACTACTCTCGAAATATACTTTAGCTCATATTTTTAATAAAACTTCCTACTTTGAGTTGAGATAATTTACTGAATCCTTTAGCTTTGAAAGCTTCTTTTGGAATCAATGTTCCCCTTTTAGATCAAAAATCTATTAAAACTCTTAGTTTTCTTTTGACTTAAATGTGAAAATATTTATAAACCTTTAGGGAATACTTAGTTCCCTTATATCTTTTGAGAAATGAACTCAACTCTTACTCTTTGCTTAACTTGAAACTTAACTCTTTAGGGAATACTTAGTTCCCTTATAACTTTTGAGAATTTAACTCAACTCTTTACTCTTTGCACAACTTGTAACTTGAGCCTTAAAACAAAGTTAAAATGTTTGTTTAAGACTTTTTGAAAACTTCAAGAACTTACTTTGACTTACTTCTTAACTTTTAAACTTAACTCTTAACTTCTTTGACCTTGATCTTAGCTTCCCTTGAATTGGATTATGGATTCAAGGATCGTTATCACATGTTTATGGATGATTTCATGATGTTTAGATGTACTTTAGAGTGTTGGAATCAACTAGGAATGATAGGTACATCACTTAGGAACTAGTACGAGAAGATAGGGAAAGAACGGGGTCTCCAGGGGTCTTGGCGCTCTGAGAGAACCGGAGCGCCAGAGCCTGTCAGACAGACTCTGGTCTGAGGCAATCTGGCTGGCACGGCGCACCATGGCCTGTCATACGGAGCCTGCCCTGAGGGGCTACGTGGCACCCCAGGGTATAATAGATGGGACCTCCGACTTTTCTTCTCGGTTTATCATCTCTAAACCTCCTAAACTTCCATGGATCCCACCCCAAACACTTAGGATTTCTAAATACCTCATTACCCAATAGATTAGACCCAAAAAAAGTCCGAAAACATGAATCAAATCTATTAAAGATCAACTACAATTCAACCAACAAGAATTTGACAATTTTTCATCAAGAACTTCCACGTTCATCATTCAAATAAACCCTAATTTTCTGAATTGAATTGAATTAGGGTGTTGGTGAAAGGACCCAACACATAATGATCTCACATACCTCGATAGAGATCAGCCCTGACGAAATCCACGCAACGTTCTTGGCGTTCTTGGACGATTCTTGATCTTCCTCTTCTTTTCTCTTTTTCTCACAAGCCCTAAGCATTCTTAATTTTGTTAAAACTGAATTGGGACTTGGTTTTTACCCCTAAATAACCCTTAAAACGAATTAGGAAATACTAGAGTGAAAAGACAATTTTACCCTTACTAAAATCCGGATTGGACTTTCCTCAGTCCAACAGCCCAACTACGACATCGGATTGCCACAAACTTGGCAGTATTGGAAATATCTTACAAAGGCTTTCCAACCATGTAAAGAACTCATCCAAAATAATCCTGAGCTGAAAGTTATGGCCGTTCAAAAATGACCAGAACTCTTTTTTGAATGCTGAAAATTTTCCAGATTTCCCTACTTATTCCCAAAATTGATTATTCTTGGTTTCATAACTTATTCTTAGTTGTTTCAAGTTACGAGATGTTACAGTTCAAACAAGGCAATTTATTAATAAGAATAAGAAAGAATAATTGACAAATTAAAAATTATACAAAAACTACAAGATGATTGTTGACACCCAATTTTGAACGACCTTTAACCTTTTTAGGAATGTTATTCGGTTAATATACGCATTTTTAAATTTATTTTAAGATCAGAATTTACTCAATTTTGCATAAAAATTATATTTTTTAGTATGTTTACTTTATTAAATTATTGTAAATATATTAAAATATTTTAAAATTATTAATAAATTTTGAATGTTTTAAAGTTTAAGTGTTTTTCAATTATATAAAAAATATTTTAATATATGTAGTATTTAAATTAAATAGTAATTCCTAAATTTTCCTAAAATCATTTAAATTGTTGCCCATTTTATTGTAATTCCTTTCAATTCTAGCCAAATCGATTCCAAGTTTATTTCAATTATAGTCACCCTTTCATTTCAATTCCAGTCAATTTTGTTTCAATTTTGGTCATTCCATATACAATCCAATTTGATTTTAAAACTTCATCTGTTAATCTCATCCGTCCATTTAATTCATCAAATCCTAGATCGAATCCTAGCCCTTCATCTTTTATTAAATAAACGTTTTGAGATCAAATCCTTCTTTTCCCTAATTTAAATTATCAAAGATCTAAACCTAAAGTTTTTTTCTCATTCTGCCTCCCCTCTCTCTTATAGACCGCCGCCCTTCTCCTACCTTTCTCTCCGTCGACACTGGGAAACAGAGAGATACAAGCTCCATCTCCGGCTCCAGCACTGCTTCAACCAGGCGGCAGCTCTGACGGGTGAGCTCCACTCCCCTCTTTATCTTCCCTTTCCTCCGTTCTCTCTTTCCCACTCCTCTCCTTCTCTCCATCATCTCTTTCTCATTTCTTCTCCTCCGGCGAGAGTGCCAAGAAGCAACAGCGAACACCGGCAAGCAGCAGATCCAGCCAGCGACGCCCAAATCGCCTCTCTCTTCTCGCAAAAAACTAGCAACAACCACTGCGCCAGCCAGCTAGCAGTAGCCAGCGAGGACTCCTCCAGTCAGCAGCTCGAGAATCAGCAGTCCGGCGGACCAACAACAGTTTTGGCGTCTTCTCTCCCTCTCGTCTCCTTCTACCTCTCATTCTTTTCTCCCTTCCTCTTCTTTTCCCTCTTCCTCTCCTATATTTGCATGATCAGTAGCAATAGCAGCGAGAAACAGCAACAAAGCATCTACTCCGGCGAACCCTTGTCTTTTATTACTTCCGGCCAGCAAGTCCAGCAAATAAGCGGCATAGAGACTGCTCAGACCTCAATATTTTGGTTGGTTTTAAGATAGATCTCAATGTTAGTTTTATGACCCACTCATATTAATATTATTTTGGTTTTATATTTAATTACTAACTAAATTCTAATTCTAATTTGATAAGTAGAGAAGTGGAGAAGTGGGGAAGTAGGGAAGTGGAGAAGTTACTTCAACTACCCATTAAGTCTTCCACTTTACCCATTACCTCTTTTGACTATCCATTATCTCCACTACGCACCATGATGGAGAGGTGGGAATGATGTTAAAAACACACTCTATTTAAAGGGTCCTCTCTCTTTCATAAAGATATAGTCTTATCCATCAAAGTTATACATAAAGTTAAGGCAAGAGAGAGAAACAACTTATAAAGAACCAAAATAAAAGACTTCCGCTCAATCAAGTCAATAATTATATGGCAGATTCGGGTATGTATTCTTGGCTAAAATATTATAGTATTAAATATATGTGAAAATCATGTAGTTCTACGATCCTGAATAATTGATAGGATTTCTAAATGTTAGATTATTTATGTTTTCACAATCATTAAAAATCCTTATATGTGGTATGAGAGCATGGTTTAAGAACTAGTGATTTTTCATAAAATTAATGTTTTTCTTATTTGAAAAAGATAATAGGTAGTATTAAGTGAAATAATTATTCTCTATCATGATGTATTTTATTTTGAAATTATGCATATGAGATTAGTTAATTACCAAAGTGGTCTACTCTTTGAAGAATTAATTCAAAATAATAATGACTAAATGTATATTCAATTATCCACTATTTTGATGCTTATAACTGATATAACTTATGGATATATTGATGTTTTTGGTTGTAAGATATTTAGGGATCACCCAAAGGTTGATTATTTTATTTAATAACCATGAACATTAATGAGATAATTTAGATGTGTGGTTAGTTTTATTTATTTATCCAAAGATAATAAATATTATTGATTTGCACATTTAAAATTATTGAATTACGTTAAAGTCACATCTAAGCATCATTATGTCTAAAGTTGTATTTTGATGTTTCGCCCATAGGAGGACATCAATATACATTTAAGAATTTATAAACAATTTTTGAATTTGATAGTAAGTTAAAATTCATAACTCAAAGTATTAACAAATTAGTATATTATATTTGCAGCATTTGATCTTCATTCGCACTCTGCCTCTGTTACGATCTTTAACGGTATTAACTTCTCAAATTGGTGCGAACAGGTCAAATTCTATCTCAAAATTTTAGATCTTGATGTTGCACTTTACACCGAGAAGCCAACTGCTATTACTAAAACTAGCAGTACTGAAGAAAGGTCTCATTTTAAGTACTGAGATCGATCTAACAAATTAGGCATAATCTTTATGTGAATGAATATTGCGAGCAACATTAAGACTACTATTCCCAAAACTGAAAATGCAAAAGATTTTCTGAAATTCGTGGAAGAATCCTCTCAAACTGCTGATAAGTCTCTTGTTGGGACACTAATAGGTACTTTGACCACCATGAAGTTTGATGGTTCACGTACCATGCATGAGCATGTCATCTAAATGACAAACGTAGCAGCAAGACTTAAGTCTTTGGGAATGGAATTGGAACAAAATTTCCTTCTACAATTCATTATCAACTCATTACCGTCTGAGTATGGCCCTTCCAAATGAACTACAACACAATGAAAGACAAATGGAACGTGCATGAATTGCACGAAATGTTGGTTTAGGAGGAAGTAAGGCTCAAGAATCAAGGAATCCACTCCATTAACCTTGTAAGTCATCAAGAAGTTGGAAAGAAAGGAAAGCAACATGCTAAAGAAAAACAGAGGCACCATAATGTTAATGAGTCCTCCTCTCAAGTACATAAGAAGGAACATAAGAATGATAAGTGTCATTTCTTTGGAAAATCTGGATATTTTCAGAAAGATTGCCTGAATTTTAAGGCATGGTTCGAGAAGAAAGGTAAGCCTACTTCTTTTACATGTCTCGAATCAAATTTAACTAAAGTTCCTTATAATACTTTGTGGATTGACTCTGGTTTTATTGTTCATGTTTCTAATACGATGCAGGGATTCCTTACAACACAAACCATAAATCAGAATGAAAGATATGTGTATATGGAGAATAGAGTGAAGGCTCCAGTTAAAGCTATAGGAACTTACCGTTTGATCCTTCATACTGGGCGCCACTTAGATTTACTTGAACTTGTTATGTACCTTCTCTTTCGAGAAATTTAGTTTCTTTGTCTAATTTAGATAAGACTGGATACTCTTTTAATTTCGGTAATGGATGTTTTAGTTTGTTTAAACATAATTATCTCATTTGTATTGGTACACTTTGTGATAACTTATACAAACTGAATCTTGATAATCTATTTGCCAAAACACTCTTAACTCTGCATCATAATATTGGAACCAAACAAAGTTTGGTGAATGAATAATCTGCTTTCTTGTGGCACAAACATTTAGGTCACATATACAAAGAAAGATTGGTAAGATTAGTTAAGAATGAAATTCGTCCAAATTTGGATTTTACAGACCTTAACGTTTGTGTGGATTGTATTAATGGAAAACAAACAAGACACACAAAAGAAAGGAGCCACAAGAAGCAAACAGTTTCTTGAAATTATGCACACTAATATATGTGGTCCTTTTGATATTACATCTTTCAATAAAGAAAAATATTTTATCACTTTTATTGATGATTTTCCACGTTATGGGTATGCCTATTTGTTTCATGAAAAATCTCAAGCGATAAATGCCTTAGAGGTCTTTATTACTGAGGTTGAAAGACAACTAGATAGAAAGGTGAAAATAATCAGGTCAGATAGAGGTGGTGAATATTATGGAAGATATGATGAAAAAGGACAACACCCAGGTCCATTTGCAAATATTCCTCGAAAAACATGGCATATGTGCTCAATACACAATGCCTGGAACACCACAACAAAATGGTGTAGCAGAAAGGCGTAATCGTACATTAATGGACATGGTCAGGAGTATGTTAAGTAATTCATCTATTCCTCTTTCATTGTGGATGTATGTTTTCAGGACTGCCATTTCTTACTTAATAGGGTTCCTAGTAAAGCAGTCCCAAAGACTCCTTTTGAACTATGGACTGGTAGGAAACCTAGTTTAAGGCACCTGCATGTTTGGAGTTGCCCGGCAGAAGTTAGAGTTTATAACCCACAAGAAAAGAAACTGGATTCAAGAACAATCAGTGGTTTCTTCATTGGTTATCCAAAAAAATAAAAGGGTATAGATTTTACTATCCTAATCACAATACAAGAATAGTTGAAACTGAAAATGCTAAGTTCATTGAGAATGGTGAAGTTAGTGGGAGTGAAGAAACACGTAAAGTGGAAACTAAAGAAGTTAGGGTGAGGGTTTCTCTAGCTTTTACTTCTTTTAAAGATGTTGTTCCTAAAGTTGTTGCACAAACTAACAATTAACAAGAACAACAAATTGATGCTCGTGTTAATCTCAATGAAGCAATAATTAATGAACCTGAAATAGATGTACCACAAGAAGTAGTATTAAGAAAATCTTAAAGACAAAAGAGACCTGCTATTTCTGATGACTATTTTGTATATTTACACGAGTCAGAAATTGACTTAGGAATTGATAATGATCCAGTTTTATTTTCACAAGATATTGAAAGTAACAATTATGATAGATGGATAAATGCTATGAAAGATGAGTTGAAATATATGGAACAAAATGAAGTATGAGACCTTGTTGAATTACCAGAAGGTTGCAAAATAGTTGGGTGTAAATAGGTCTTTAATACCAAACATGACTCAACTGGAAACATCGAACGTAACAAGGCCAGACTTGTTGCAAAAGGTTTCACTCAAAAAGATGGCATCGACTATAAAGAAACATTTTCACCTGTCTCTAGAAAAGATTCTCTCAGAATTATAATGGCTTTAGTAGCTCATTATGACTTAGAGCTACATCAAATGGATGTGAAAACAGTCTTTCTAAATGGAAATTTGGAGGAAGAAGTTTATATGAATCAACCTGAAGGGTTCTCTTGTAAAGGAAAGGAACATATGGTGTCTAAACTTAAGAAGTCATTATACGGACTTAAACAAGCTTCTCGACAATGGTATCTTAAGTTTAATGAAACTATTGTCACTTTTGGATTTAAGGAAAACACTGTTGATTGGTGTATATATCTGAAGGTTAGTGGGAGTAAGTTTATTATGGTAGTCCTGTATGTTGATGACATCTTGCTTTCTACTAATGATCTTGGTTTGTTGCATGATACGAAGAGATATTTATCTAACAATTTTGAAATGAAAGATATGGGAGAGGCATCCTATGTGATTGGAATAGAAATATTTCAAAATAGATCACAAGGATTATTAGGTTTGTCTCAAAAAGCCTATATTAATAAAGTGTTAGAGAGATTTAGAATGGAAAAATGCTCAAAAGTCCCGTTCCAATTCACAAAGGAGATAAATTTAGTCTCAATCAATGTCCAAAGAATGAATTGGAACGTAATCAAATGAATGATATTCCTTATGCATCAATAGTTGGGAGTCTAATGTATGCCCAAACATGTACTAGACCAGACATCAGTTTCGCTGTTGGAATATTGGGCCGTTATCAAAGTAATCGAGGAATGGATCACTGGAAAGCTGCGAAGAAAGTGTTGAGATACTTGCAAGGATATAAAGATCATATGCTCACTTATAGAAAATCTGATCATCTTGATGTGATTGGATATTCAAATTCAGATTATGCTGGTTGTGTGGATACACGAAAATCCACATTTCGGTATTTGTTCCTATTAGCTGGAGGAGCAATGTCATGGAAGAGTGTGAAGCAATCTTTTATAATTGCATCCACTATGGAAGCTGAGTTTGTGGCATGCTTTGAGGCCACAGTTCAGGCTAATTGGTTGCGGAACTTTATTTCTGGACTTGGACTAGTTGACAGTATTTCCAAGCCGTTGAAAATTTATTGTGATAATACTGCAGCAGTCTTCATCTCTAAAAATGATAAGTCTTCTAAGGGTGCCAAACATATGGAATTAAAATACTTTTCAATTAAGGAAGAAGCTCAGAAACATAAAGTGACAATTGAACATATTAGCACCAAACTTATGATTGTTGATCCTTTGACGAAAGGATTACCGCCCCAAACATTTGTTGAACATGTTGAAAGAATGGGTCTTATTAATAGCAATGAATGACTTTATGTAAAGATTATATTATGTTTATGCAATTGACACTTTGAGCTCAACTATAAATATGTTTCTGTTATTACCTGTTTTCTCTTGTATACGTTATGTTGAGAATGAGGATGACAGGTTTTGTTTTAGATAAAGATATTCTAAGCTTTATGGTGGACCCATTATGTATTTGAAATGTTGTGTTAGGCAATAGACTAATATTGTAGTGCATGGAAGGGACTATGCCAAATAAAGTGGTGTACAACCGCCATGACTCATATTAATTGATTTATAACAACAAATAATATTGAATTTAGTATATGTGCACATTGTAATTAAAATGTTTATTAAATCATTAATTAAATGATGTTACGTGTGTCAAGTGGTAGAATGTTAGTTTTATGACCCTCTCGCATTAATATTATTTTGGTTTAATATTTAATTACTAACTAAATTCTAATTCTAATTGGATAAGTAGAGAAGTGGGGAAGTGGGGAAGCGGGGAAGTGGAGAAGTTACTTCAACTACCCATTAAGTCTTCCACTTTACCCATTACTTCTTTTGACTATCCATTATCTCCACTACTCACCATGATGGAAAGGTGGGAATGATGATAAAAACACACTCTATTTAAAGGGTCCTCTCTCTACCATAAAGATATAGTTTTATCCATCGAAGCTATACATAAAGTTAAAGCAAGAGAGAGAAACAACTTCTAAAGAATCAAAAGAAAAGACTTCCGCTCAATCATGTCAAAAATTATATGGAAGATTCGGGTATGTATTCTTGACTGAAATATTATATTATTAAATATATGTGAAATATCATATAGTTCTACGATCCTGAATAATTGATAGGATTTCTAAATGTTAGATTATTTATGTTTTCACAATCATTAAAACTCCTTATACTCAATAGATGAGATTAGTCAGGGTTAGTTTCTCTTTTAATTTTCCATTATAGATATTTAATTTGCCTACTGTTATGCATGTTTTAGATATATTTCGCTATGAGCATGAAAATAAATTGTGATTAGCTTGATCTTATGGACTGTTCTTGCTGATTTTCCGAAAATTCGCGAAGCATGTGTTGAAAACAATATTGTATGCTAATTTGTTTCTGCCTCTCCGTAAGTCTGCTAAATGTGATTTTGGAGTTGACATGTTTTTTTTTTTTTGAAATTCAGCATTTGATTGCGTATGGTAATAATAGTTTAAATTAATTGAAATCCCTTGACTGTGGAATGTGTTATGGTAAGTATATATTGGTTCCACTATGATTATTATTCGATATGGTAAGTCTTTTAATTTTCAATAGTAATTGCAGATTCCTTGTATTTCTTAAAATATTATTGTCATGTTTAATTGATTATTTTTACCTTGATTGACTTTAAATATATTCTTACATGTTGTATTTTTAGAAAAGTAATATTTAATTAAGGTAAAAGAATTGTATTGATTTTTACTCTCTACCCGTTAAGGAAAATATGTATTTTAATTGATCCCTAAAAAAATATTTTTCTTTATTGTTGACCCCTCCTATTCACTATATAACAAGAACTCACTCACTCACTTTTACCACAAGTTCTCTCACTTCACTCTCTCATTCTCTCATTGCTCTCTCTTGAAATACTTTAAGTACTACTCTCTATTCTTGAAAAGAAGTAAGAACTCAAGTAAAGCTTTGAATCATCCTTTGGGCTCTTTTTTGTTGTGTTGTTGTTGTGGATCGAAAACCTTACTTAATACTGCATTGCTGATAATCTTTTCTTCTTAATTGGTTAGTGTTCTTATTTATCATTTATATTAGTCTTGCATTCATGTTTATATGAGTTTATGGCGATATAGGAAGCATCCGAGTTAGTTTTCTTATCCTTTCTTTCTCAATGTGTGACTTTATATGTTTTATGACTTGTTTGAAATTCATGTGTTTGAATGGTATAACTTTTGTATCTCTATTGGTGTTGCTATTACTATTCCATGATCTTGGCTTTGGCAAAATAGAAGTTCAAGACATGAAGAATTGTCATGGGAGGAAATAGACAATGTGTTTTTATTAAATTTATGTTATTTAATCTCTATTATTGTTTTGTAATAATTTGTAAACTCTAACACTATATATATATGAAGTCACTTGGGGATCGTCTAGGGGAGGGGTATTACATGCTATTTGTTTATTTATTTTATCGGAATTTATAAGTTAGAAATTACGCCTATAGTTATTATGCAATTTTAATTTTTTCAACCACCTAGAAATCATGTTTATAGGTATTATAATTTAATCAATCTTTAACATGCCTAATGTTTTGTTTAATAACTTTAAGTTTGTTAATGAATTTTAAAATAATTGGAGTCTAATGGCTTTTGCATGTTAAAATCATGTTCTAATAATTTTAGCAGGTTAATCGGTAAGATTTTTATAATTCTTGGTATATTACAATTTTTCAGCATGTTAATCACCTAGAAATCATGTTAATAGGCTTGTAAATAACTTTCAGCATATCAATATTAAAATAAATAAAATTTGTTGTGCATATTTTTTCCACTTTTGAATAAATAAATCAGCTAATATTATTGCTTATTAATAATCGGATTTGCCCCCTTAAGTAATTTATGCACTAATAATACAATATGTTGTTGCTCTTAAAATTAAAAAAAAAATAATTTGTTGCATTTAACAAATTTTCTTGACATTTAAATAAATGTATTTTATAGTGATAATCTTTGTATTAACAAGATATTGGCTACATTAATGTTCTACTAATTTTTTATTAAGTTTTATAACATGTTTTTTTTTTTTTTGTCAAAGTCATTGTCCAGTTCTCCTTTCAAACTTTGAACTGATTATGACATTATTTTAAAAAATATATATATAAATTATAAGCACTATCTCCTAACCTATCGTTAGTGGGAAAGTCAAAGGAATTACGAGGTCTAATTCCAATTTTTAAATTAAGTAGACGCGTCCCCGGGAGTACCACTTACCCATGATTTTCAAAGAGATTATTTGTATTTATATGTAAATATTTATATGCTTTTGTGTAAACTAAACCTTTTAAATCATATTCAAAATAAATTACTATTATTTTTTTCCAAGACAGACCTCAAATCAAAATTATTTTTATGGTGGAGGAGCGCGATTACTAATATCTTGGCATCATCCCTATAAAGAAACAAATATTTTTTAAATAAAAAATTTTCTACTCAAAAATTTATTATCGCAAATCTTATGCTTGTTTGGTGTAATATAATAAATAAAATCAAATTATCTTCTATGTATATTTGTGCATATTCTGTCTTCTTGTTTATCTCTTTATTAATTGTTTAATATTTGTTCAATATTTATTTATCACATAGATCGCATGCTCAAATAATAAATAATTGAAGTTGTCTTAATTGTTTAATTATATTTATTTGGGGTAGCTTGATTAAAATAAAATTGTTTGCCTATTTAATTGTGTAATATATGTCTCCTTGCTTATCTTTTCTTTAATTGATTAGCATTTGCTATGTTTATTATTATTATCACCTAGTTTTGTATGCTTAACTAATTAGCTAAAATAATAATGTGATCTTAATGTTTATTTGTCATCACCTAGTTTAACATGTTTAATTAAGTAAGTAATAATGTGATCTTAATTCTTTAATATTATTGGCCTTGCATGCTTAATTAATTAAAATAATAAAATGATTTTTATTTAATATTCTTATTACCTAGCTTTTGCTACTTGTAACCCCCACATAAATTGAGTGAAATACGGATGGGATCCACATTTGTGGACCTCGAGGGATGCCTAACACCTTCCCCTCGAGGTAATTTGAACTCTTACCCTGATCTCTGGTTCGTTGACCTTAGTTAGAATTAGTTAGGTTAGATAGGTGCCCTAACGCGCCTTAATTCGTCAGGTGACGACTCTTCAAAATCAAAATCCCAAAAGAGTTGTTAGGTCGTGCATAAAACTCGTTTTGCCAAAAAATGGGGCGTGATAATGATGAAATACAAAATGTTCAATTTATAAAGGAAGAAATTGTGTAATCAAAAAATGTGAGTGAATGTGAAAGTAATAGAGAAAAAAAAAGACAAATTTTACTTGATTTTGTAAATGAATATGGTTTTGTAGGCAAAATGGTATCAAAAAATTGTTAATAAATTTACATTTGTTATGAAACTACATAAATTTAGAAGAAGAACAATGTAGGGAGAAAAGAGAAGACTTCTTATACTCTTAAGGGATATTTAGAGATTTACATATCTGATTTACAATTAAGGAGAACCCATTTATTTACAAGGGAAACCTATATGTAAAGACCCGCTAGGTCGTTTTGAGAACTATAAATATTTTGACTCTTTCCGAAAAATTTCAAGGGGTTTTTTAAACTATTCGATAACTACGAGTATCTAGTGGATGTAATTCTATTAAATAATTAATATAGTTAATAGTTAGTGGGTCAAGTCCATTATTCATGAAATACTCTTTTATAATTGGCCCGTGAAATCAAACTAAGTAAAGAAGGATTAATAGGTTATTAGTCATAACTCAAAATTGGCACAGAGTAGTGGTTGGTTACAAGGTTTCGCCGGTTACCAGGTAAAGTAATCCAAATTCTCTTAATCTTGGTATATTGAAATTGTATGATGTACATATAGTAATATATAGGAATTGTTTCTAAACAGGAAGTAGTTAGGTTGTGTGTCATTGGTGTTTGGTAAGGTTCGAAAGAAATTGAATGGTGTAAATTAATGATTCTATATAGATGATAAAATTATTTTATGATAAATTAATGTGATAATTCCCTTGGCAGTGAGTGACGTGGTGGATTGTGAATTGAGAGAAAAAAATGGGTAGCAAATTAATTGCTAATGATGGTCATATGTAGTAATGTGCAGACATTCAAAATTTATATACAAGGATAGTTATTCAAGGTTCTGAAATTTTTGTGTTTAGCGCATGGTTGAAAAAAATAAATTGGACTATTTAAATTCTTATTATTATTATGGTGTAAATCAAGTTTATTTCTATATTGAGATAGGTAATTAATTATTAGGTGTATTACATATACATGAACATCAATCGAGTTATGTTATTTGGGAAATTCAGGCTTAACCTAGACTTAACATTTAGGAACATGAGACTTGACATATATAGTCGTTATATAAGACTCATGAACTTGATTAAAAATTTTGATGAGTTGAGTTAGGATAGAAATGTAACATATGGAGGTCTACAAATTTTCTTACTTATAAATATTGCATAATTGGTAAATTGGGAACGTTCTGAAGTTTTGCAAAAAGGGAAGGAAAAATCTTGAGGATTTGTGACACGTGTTCGGCATTTAAGGTATGTTAAGACTTTTAGACTTGTTGAAGGATGTTTTCCTAATTAAAGATTAAAAATGAAATAGACAATGGGTAAGGGTGAAATATGGGGATCTCGTACCAATGGTGTGACGAGCATTGATACGAATACAGGTGTTATAAAGGGAAAGCTTATTACTATAGTAGGCGGATGGTAAATTCGAGAATGCCAAAGCATATGGGCATTAGCTGATGTATTATTGAATTGAATTTCTTGTGTGATTGTGTTTCTTATTTAAAGCCGTATATTTGAAATAGTTGAGATGGTTATGTATTATGTTTCTCACATCCGGATAGCACACCCCAGATGCGACCGGCGTCGTCGTCCTCTTAGAGGACTCAAACAAGCCCTTAGCATTTGATATAACATGTTATAGTTAAAATTGCAAAAAATTAAAAACTTTTGCATACCATGTGAATTATACTTAGACTTCATACTTAACAATCATAATAACATACATACGATATTCTAAAACTTGTCTCACATAAAAATCATCTAAAGAATATGAGTATGGACTTAGCCGATAAAAGTCAATATGACATATAGGCCTTAATACAAAAAAATCCAAAGAAGATAAAAC
The DNA here is from genome assembly GCA_016801875.1 of Solanum sitiens. Lineage (NCBI taxonomy): Eukaryota > Viridiplantae > Streptophyta > Magnoliopsida > Solanales > Solanaceae > Solanum > Solanum sitiens. Next base: position 2,773,845 of record JABWTJ010000039.1, on the reverse strand, counting down.
GGAATCAAGAGTATTCTTAAAAAACTACTAAAGTCTTCATAAGCTAGAGTACGAAAAGATAGCATCCCCCGACATGAGGACCTACCAACACTTTCAAGCTTCTTCAATCGACCTTCTTAATCTTCAATGTCTGGACACAACATTTGTAGTAATATAAAGTAATGGGTTAGTATGCCACATGTACTAAGTATGGGTTTATGCACATAACATTTAAGGACATGCATGAAAAGGATCATTTCTTAGAAAGCATGCTAAGTCATTTGAAAATCTTCAATGCACATACCATAGAACATATACAAGTTAAGGATTCCATCAACATAAAGCATGATCATAATCAAAGACATATTGTCATAGAGTCATGTTAAAATTTCATATTCAATAGATCATATAAACATAACATATAAAGCACTTACCCATGATCTCATCCCCAAGCTACAAGTGCAATGGTCATGTGAAGCCCCATAACCCCACACAACCAAGTAGATAAGGTAGGAGACCATAAGTAAAGTTTTGCTTCATATAACTTGTAACATAAGTAGTCATCACCTCATAAAGAAATATAGACCAATAACATGTTCATTAACGTAAACAACTTCATATAAGAGTAACAACATGTATCATAAGCATTATACCATTTCATGTTATCATATTGCATAAAAACAATCTCCTAGGACTTTTTTTAGAATCAACTTGTGCAATGTCTAGGTAGATTATCATACCCCTACCTATACTAAGTAGACTCTTCAAGTCACCCTAGTCAATGTTCATTTACTTGTCTTTCATTATTTTTTTACTTGAGGGAACATTCGCCTTAACCGACATTAGACAATGTGAGCTAAACATGAAATCTGGTGTTATAAAACCCCACACCGAAAGAAGGTGGTCTACCAGCATAAGTAGAACCAAACATGACATAGCTTTCTAGTTGGATCCACTAGCTAGTATCCTATGGTGGCAACATAGTTCAAGAACTAGGAGATGTATTAAAGACCCATAGTTCCACATTACATGGGAGTCTCTATCTCATAAGAGTCATTGTGAACCTACTTTCCAACTAGGGAAGGGACACCTCTCATATCTAGTTCACTCGGTGCTAAGCTAAAGTCCCTTTTTGATTAACCTTTAAGTCATCATTTATTCATAAAACTTATCATAATTCATAAGAGATTAACTCCTTGTATAAACATGATCATAGGCTCTCTAAGATTAGATGAGAATTTCCTTTCATCGTAACCGTTCGTTTGTGAGATTAACATATCATAAATCATCTTGTGTAAAGCATACAAGGGAATATCATAATCTTGCATTACCGTATTCTTATCATGATCTCACAAATTAACATATTCATAGCCCAACATATATGCATGCATCATCATACAAACTTCATTAGCATTGTAACATCATTTATAGGCTAACATAAACATCATAGAGTAATCATGACTTTAGAAGACTTACCTCTTGCTTCCAAGATCGTTATTCAAGAACTTATATTCAATATACAACAACCATCCAACAACATAATGAAATACTCAATAGCATAATCAATACTAACTCTTCAACTCATAAACAAGACTAATTCGTAAAGTAGAATAAGGAAAGGGTCATTAAAGAGTTCATTCAAGTCATAGTTTGAATCACAACGTTTACATGTTATCAAGTAGTAGATATAACCCAATTGAAACCATCATTTATAGGAGGAACATGATTCACATGAAATTCAAACATTACAAGTCAAATACCCAACAATACATACTTAATTAACCATAGAAAATCACTATACTTCATCAAAAATCATCAATCTAGAGTTAGGAAGAAAACCCATTTTGTAGAGTAAAAACCCTAGGATTTGAATTTCTTGAAAACTATCGTTGAAAGGATCTCTTGGGGAAAAGAATCCCAAGAGTGAAGAACTCATACCTTATTGACGAATATTCCACGAAAATTGAATGGAAATCTTGAAGGCTTCGTCTTCTTCCTTAAGCTTTTTTTGTTCTTCAATGGAGTTTGAAAGAGAGAGCGTTCTTGAGAGAGATGAGAGAAATTCATTTGATATGATTTGAAGTGTGTAAAAATGGTCTAAAAATGACCTAAACTCAATATATAGTCGCCCTATAAAATACCCAAAAGACCCTTCACTTAAATGGGTCTTTTTATGAAGTTAAATTACAAAAAATACGACTTTAACGAATCTGCAAAGTGGCTGCGTGTCGCGGGGTCAATTCTCATTATTTTTCTGAATTTTTGGGTCGAGGAAGTGTGGTTCATGTAAGCCTTGCGTCGCGAGGATGTCTCTCAATTCTTGAGGCAGAATGCCTCGTGAAGACTGTGTGTCGCGCACCACCTTCTCCAATCTTGCTCGCGAAGGCTGCTTTGGCAGCCTGCCTACCCATGTTGGGGTCTTCCCCAAGGACCCTTAGGATGGTCCGTGGGGTTTCGTTACCGGACGTTTGGACCCTATTTACTACATACTACCAATACAAAGTCTTTTTACAAGTTTTATACTTCATTTGACACTTCGAAACCTTCACCAAACATAGGGACGTCAACTTGTTCAAATTAGCTAGTTTTCGGACGTCAAGGTCTTTCTTTGTCATTTTGGCTCTAACCTTTTCTAAATGATCTTATTACATTAATATAGGTCTGTAAACATCATTTTGAACATTATTTAATAGATTAAGCTCTAGCCTAATTCATGGCATTTCCAGAGTGTTACATTATCCCCCTTAGGAACATTAATCCCCGAATGACACAAAAATCTTTTGGAGGGTATGAATAGAATCAATAATAGCAGCCCAACCAATCAACAACATAAAACCATAATGAGTCACAGCTCATAGGAGTGCATCACAACTCCATAAAACACATACCATAACATTACATATAGCACTAAATTCATGACGTACAACATATAAGAGCTCCATATTCATAACGCATAGTGAGGAACTTCCTTCTCAACATTATCATGAACTCAAAATACATCAAGGAGTTACCATGTTATCATTTTTCTCAAGACAACAACAAAACAACAAAATCTTAAGAAGACAACATGCATACATATTTCATATAAGTGCAAGAATAGAGTATGAAAGCATTTTCTTAAACTCAAATTGGTGTAACTTTTACCAAGGCATGCACCTATTTAGGAAAACAAGTTGATTTCATATTATTCATTACTTTCTTTATTATGAGGAATGTATAACCTCAAGGAGTAAAAAGATTAGGGTAGCGGGACTTCATGTTGGCTTCAGCATCCCATATTGCACCCTCGACAAGATGGTTTCTCCATAGAACCTTTACAGAGGCAATCTCCTTGTTCCTCAACTTCTTCACTTGGCGATCTAGGATCTCAACTGGAACCTCTTCATAGGATAGGTTCTCATCCACCCCTAAACCTTCAATAGGCAGAATGGATATCGAGTCGCCTATGCATTTCTTGAGCATAGAAACATGAAACACTGGATGAACAAAAGTTAGTTCACTAGGTAATTCAACTCATAGGCAACCTTCCCAATTCATTGTAAAACCTCATAAGGACCAACATACCGGGGAATTAACTTCCCTTTTCTACCGAAACTCATCACCCCTTTCATAGGTGAAATCTTCAAGTAGACATGATCACCTATTTCAAACTCAAGATCTCTTCTCCTATTGTTGGCATAAGACTTTTGCCGACTATAGGTTGTCTTCAATCTATCTCTTATGATTCGAACTTTCTCTATAGCCTCATAGATAATCTCAGGACCAAGGAGTGAGGACTCGCCAACCTCAAACCATCCAACTGGAGACCTACATCTTCTACCATAAAGAGCTTCAAATGGTGACATGGAGATGCTCGAATGGTAGCTATTGTTGTAGGAGAACTCAATAAAAGGTAGTTGATCATACCAACTTCCTTTGAAATCAATAACATAGGCTCTTAACATATCTTCAAGGGTCTGAATGGTACGTTCCGCTGCCATCAGTCTGAGGATGAAAAATAGTGCTAAGTTTCACTTGTGTACCTAAACCCTTTTGGAAAGATTTCCAAAAACGAGAAGTGAATTGGGCACCTCTATCCGAAATGATGGACAAAGGAATCCCATGAAGAATCATAATCTCATTAATGTATATTCTTGCATAATCTTCGGTAGTATAAGTAGACTTAACGAGAATAAAGTGGGCAGATTTGGTCAACCTATCCACAATAACCCACATTGAATTATTTTGCCTCCGGGTGCGAGGCAACCCAACAAAAAAATACATATTGATGGCTTCCCACTTCCATGTAGGAACATCAGATTTGGGTTAAACCACCTGATTTAAGATGCTCAGCTTTAACCTGTTGGCAATTTGGACTCTTAGAAACAAACTCTGCTATGTCCCTCTTTAAACCATCCCACCAATAGGCCTCTATAAGGTCATGATACAATTTGGTAGCACCCGGATGTATAGAATAACGAGAACCATGGGCTTCTTCTAGAATTTGATTTCTCAAATCCTCAACATCCGGTACACATAATCTCCCTTGGTACCTAAGAACACTATTCCCCCTTGGGAGAATGACTCATTGAGCTTACTAAGTACCAATTACTTCAACTCAATCAATAGAGGATTAAGGTGTTGCTTAGAATTCACCTCAACCACTAATGATGAGTCAGAGTTATGATGGACCATAAAACCACCATTTGGAGAATCTTCAAACCGCACACCTAAATGAGCCAAGCTATGAACATCTTTCACAAGTTCTTTTTTATCTTCTTCCACATGAGACACACTACCCATAGTCATGTGACTCAAAGCATCCGCAATCACATTGGCCTTGACAGGGTGGTAAAGGACACTCATGTTGTAATCCTTCAAAAGTTCTAACCATCTTCTTTGTCGGAGATTCAACTCCTTTTGTGTTAACACATATTGAAGACTTTTATGGTCAGTGAACACATCAACATGCACACCATACAAGTAATGTCTCCATATTTGAAAGGCAAAAACTACAACAGCTAACTCAAGATCATGAGTTGGATAATTCTTCTCATGAATTTTGAGTTGCCTAGGATCATAAACTATCACCTTGCCATTTTGCATGAGAACACATCCCAAGACCACTCGAGAAGCATCACAATACACTACAAAGTCTTCATTACCCTCTAGTAAGGTCAACACAGGAGCGGAGGTAAGCTTATCTTTCAACTCTTGAAAACATTTCTCACAAGCTTTCGACCACTCAAACTTCACTTTCTTTTGGGTCAAGGCTGTCAAAGGAGAAGCAATGGATGAAAATCCATCAATAAAACTTCTATAATACCCGGCTAGACCCAAGAAACTTCTTATGTTTGTGGGAGTCAAAGGTCTAGGCCAATTTCTGATCGCATCCGTCTTCTATAGATCAACCTCTACACCCTCACCAGAGATAACATGGCCAAGAAAAGCAACTGACCTCAACCAAAATCCACACTTACTAAATTTGGCATAAAGCCGGTGTTCTTTGAGGACTTGCAAGGCCAACCTCAAGTGACTCTCATGCTCATTTTCGTTCTTGGAGTAAATCAAAATATCATCAATGAACACAATCACAAATGAGTCAAGGTAATCTCGGAAAGCTCTATACATTAGGTCCATAAACTCTACCGGGGCATTTGTTAACCCAAAAGACATAACTAAAAATTCATAGTGACCATATCTAGTTCGGAAAGTTGTTTTGGGAACGTCTTCACCGCTCACCCTAAGCTGGTGATATACTGACTTTAAGTCAATCTTGGAAAAGTAGCTAGCACCTTGGAGTTGATCAAAGAGATCATCAATCTGAGGGAGAGGATACTTGTTCTTTATGGTGACCTTATTGAGTTGGCGATAATCAATGCACATTCTGAGGGACCCATCCTTCTTCTTAACAAACAAGACCGGAGCACTCCATAGAGAAATACTAGGCTGAATAAAACCCATGTCTAGTAAATCTTTGAGTTGGAGCATCAACTCTTTCAATTCAGTCGGAGCCATCCTATATGGAGGAATAGAAATGGGATTCGTATCCAGTAACAAATCAATGCCAAAGTCAATTTCCCGTTTGGAAGGAACTCTTAGAAGGTCATTAGGAAAAACCTCTAGATATTCCTTTACTATGGGGACTGACTCAATAGAAGGAGTTTCACATTCCAGGTCCTTAACCCTCACCACAATACAAACAACCCTTGGCTATCATCTTACAAGCCTTCAAGCAAGAAATGATTTGACCCCTTGGCATAGAATTTCCACCCTTCCACTCTAGAAAGGGTTCATTTGGAAATTGAAACTTCACTATCCTTGTTCTACAATCTACGAAATCAAAACATGCATGAAGCCAATCCATACCCAAGATTATATCAAAGTCAAACATGTCAAGTTCTACCAAATCAACAAGAGTGATTTTATTGGGCAGCATTACAGGGCATTTCCTATAAACTCTCTTTGCCACTACAGAGTCACCCATTGGGGTACAAGCCGAAAAGGTTTCAATCAAAACACGGGGAAGTACATCAAACTTTCGAGCTACCAAAGGTGTAACAAAATAAAGGGTAGCATCGGGATCAATAAAAGCATAACCATTAATACAGAAGACTTGTAACATACCCGTCACAATGTCGGGAGATTTCTCTTGTTCACCCCTAGCCTTGATTGCATGAAAATGGTTCCTTTTTGGAGCTTCAGAACTAGGACCGCTTGGTTAAGTTTGGCCATTCCCCTTACTTTGGCTTCTCATATTAGGACAGACTTTCACCATATGGCACCTTTGTCACAACCATAGAAACTATTAGTCCCAACAAGGCATTCACCCACATGTTTCTTACTACACTTACCACAAGTTGGTCTTTCTCTTGGTGGATCAATATTTCTCCCCTTTTGAGGTTTTGGATTAGAACCTCTATCATTGCGATTCTTGGAGAAATTTGAAGGGACTTGGTTTGAAAACCTCTTTTTGAACTTAGGCTTGTCTTGAACATCAAGCCTACACTTAGAAAAACTACTTTCAATAGACTTTGCCTTATTAGCTTCTCTGTTCCTCTTCCTTAGACGACTCTCCTTTACTTGTTGTGCATGAACCATCAATCTAGAAAGATCCATGTTGTCATGAAGCATAGCTGCACGATATTCTTCTTCAAGCTCTTCAGGCATGCCCGTTACATAACGGCTCATCTCATCCCTAGCATTAGAAACTAAAGAAGAAGTATATTTGGACAGGTTAATGAACTTTAAGGAGTATTCATTAACACTCATACCTCCTTAACGAAGGTTGATGAACTCCTCTACCTTAGCTTCTATTTGCTCCCTTGGGAAGAATCTGTCAAAAAAGGCCTTTTTGAAGATCTCCCAAGTCACTAGACCACCTCCTAAAGCCCTACTATCCTTCCACTGATTGTACCATGTTTGAGCCACGTCCTTGAGTTAATAGGCAGCAAGCTCAGCCTTATCAGTAGTACTTACCCCCATCGCAAACAAGATCTTATAAACCTTATCAAGGAAGTCTTGGGGGTCTTCATCAACTTTTTATCCAATGAACATGGGAGGATTCCTCCTCGTGAAATCCCTCAGGCGGCTATCCATAGTACTAGTGTGTTTGTTCTCTCGAGGAACAACCTCTCTGTTAGCTTGTGCCGTAATATCTTGAGCTTGAGTGGTGATGGCTTGGGTCATTTGGAACAGATCTGTCCTCACCTCACCATCCGTCATAGCCGGAGGGTTGACCGGAACTTGATCATTCGCAATAGCTTGCACTTGAGGAGGAACTTGATTGCCTTGGGGAGTAGCTCCTACATTCACAATATCTTCTCCTACTCATCTCGCGGCTGGCCTTCTTGTGTTCATCGCCTATAACCACAAGAAAGGGATTAAATGCTAAAAGATATATAGTGTCAAAATTCTAGAGGCACGACATAGGATTACCAAAAAGAGAGAATTGTCCTAATCATCACATAGACTCTCATCTACAATTGTGGCGCGCTTCACAACCATGAACCAGACAATAGGTAATGTGGTTTAGTGAGACATTGATCCTAAGGATATTTAACCTCATGCTCTGATACCAAGTTTGTATCATCCGGAGAGCACACCCCAGATGTTATCGGCGTCTTCGTCCTCTCAGAGGACTCAGATAAGCCCTTAGCATTTGTTATAACATGTCATCAGTTAAAATTGCGGAAAAATTTAAAACTTTTGCATACCATGTGAAGTTTACTTAGACTTCATATTTAACAATCATAATAACATACGTACGATATTCTAAAACTTGTCTCACATAAAAACCATCTAAAGAATACTAGTCTGGACTTAGCCGATAAAAGTCAATATGCCATATAGGCCTTAGTACAAAAGAATCCAAAGAACATAAAAACGAAATCAAGAGTATTCTTAAAAAACTAATAAAGTCTTCATAAGCTAGAGTACGAAAAGATAGCATCCCCGAATATGAGGACCTACCAACACTTGGAGAAAGAGTTCCAAGCTTCTTCAATCGACCTTCTTAATCTTCAATGGACGTACCCTACATTTGTAGTAATATAAATTAATGGGGTTAGTACTTCACATATACTAAGTATGGGTATATGAACATAACATTTAAGTACATGCATGAAAAGGATCATTTCTTAGAAAGCATGGTAAGTCATTTGAAATCTTCAATGCACATATCATAGAACATATACAAGTTAAGGATTCCATTAACATAAATCATGATCATAATCAAAGACATATTTTCATAGAGTCATGTTAAAATTTCATATTCAATAGATCATATAAACATAACATACAAAACACTTACCCATGATCCCATCCCCAACCTACAAGTGCAATAGTCATGTGAAGCCCCAAAACCCCACACAACCAAGTAGACAAGATAGGAAACCATAAGTAAAGGTTTGCTTCATATAACTTGTAACATAAGTAGTCATCACCTCATAAAGCAATATAGACCAATAATATGTTCATTAACGTAACCAACTTCATATAAGAGTAACAACATGTATCATAAGCATCATACCATTTCATGTTATCATATTACATAAGAACAATCTCCTAGGACTTCCCTTAGAGTCAACTTGTGCAATGTCTAGGTAGAGTCTCATACCCCTACCTATACTAAGTAGACTCTTCAAGTGACCCTAGTCAACATCCATTTACTTGTCTTTCATTATTTTTTACTTGAGGGAACATTCACCTTAACCGACATTAGACCATGTGAGCTAAACATGCAATCCGGCGTCATAAAACCCCACACCGAAAGAAGCTGGTCTACTGGCCAAAGTAGAACCAAACATGACACAACTTTCTAGGTGGATCCACTAGCTAGTATCCTATGGTGGCAACATAGTTCAAGAACAAGGAGATGTATTAGAGACCCATAGTTCCACATTACATGGAGCCTCTATCTCATGTGAGTAATTGTGAACCTACCTTCCAACTAGGGAAGGGACACCTCTCATATATAGTTCACTCAGTGCTAAATAAAGTCCCTTTTTTATTAACCTTTAAGTCATCATTTATTCATAAACCTTAGCTTATGTCATAAGAGAATAACTCCTTGCATAACATGATCATAAGATCTTTAGGATTAGATGAGAATTTCCTTTCATAGTAACCGTTTGATTATGAGATTAACATATCATAAATCATCTTGTGTAAATCATACAAGAGAATATCATAAACTTGCATTACCGTATTATTATCATGATCTCACAAATTAACATATTCATAGCCCAACATATATGCATAGCATCATCATACATACTTCATTAGCATTGTAACATCATTTATAGGCTAATATAAACATCATAGAGTAATCATGACTTTAGAAGACTTACCTCTTGCTCCCAAGATCCTTATTCAACAACTTATATTCAATATACAACAGCCCTCCAACAACATAGTGAAACACTCAATAGCATTATAAATACTAACTCTTAAACTCATAAACAAGACTAATTCGTAAAGTAGAATAAGGGAAAGGGTCATAAAGAGTTCCTTCAAGTCATAGTTCCAATCCCAACGTTTACATGTTATCAAGTAGTAGATTGGGTTCAAGTAGTAGATATAACCCAATCGAAACCATCATTTATAGGAGAAACATGATTCACACGAAATTCAAACATTACAAGTCAAATATCCAACAATACTTACTTAATTAACCATATAAAATCACTATACTTCATCAAAAATCATCAATCTAGAGTTAGGAAGAAAACCCGTTTTGTAGAGTAAAAACCCTAGGATTTGAATTTCTTGAAAACTATCTTTGAAAGGACCTCTTGGGGAAAGGAATCCCAAGAGTGAAGAACTCATACCTTATTGACGAATATTCCACGAATATTGAATGGAAATCTTGAAGTCTTCGTCTTCTTCCTTAAGCTTTTCTTGGTCTTAAATGGAGTTAAAAACGAATGCGTTCTTGAGAGAAATTCATTTGATCTGATTTGAATTATGTAAAAGTGGTCTAAAACTAACCTAAAATCAATAAATAGTCGTCCTATAAAATACCCAAAAGACCTTTCACTTAAATGGGTCTTTTTGTGAAGTTAAATTCCCAAAAATGAGATTTTAACTAATCTGGAAAGTGAATGCGCGTCACGGGGCCAATTCCCTTTTTTCTGAATTTTTGGGTCGAGGCACTGTGCCTCATGACAGCCTCGCATCGCGAGTCTGCCTCCCAAATCTTGGGGTAGTAAACCACGTGTGGGTTGCATGTCGCGCAGCAGACCCTTGGTTCTTGCTCGCGCAGGCTGCTTAGGCAGCCTGCCTACCCATGTTGGGATCCTCCCCAAGGATCCTTCGGGTGGTCCTTGGGGTGTCGTTACCGGACGTTTGGACCCTTTGTACTACATATTACTTGTTTGAAGTCTTTTTATAAGTTTTGGACTTCATTTGACATTTCGAAATCTTCACCAAACATAGGGACGTCAACTAGTTCAAATTAGCTAGTTTTGGGACGTCAAGGTCTTTCTTTGTCGTTTTGGCTCTAACCTTTTCTAAATGAGTTTATTACATTAATATAGGTCTGATCAATTTAACTATTATTCAATAGGCTAAGCTCTAATCCAAGTCATAGAACTTCCGGAGTGTTAGAGTTGAATATTTGATTGATTGAGATGCATCATCATCCCCTAAGTTAAAATAATATTGTGCACATGAATTCACATGAGATTGAGTATAAGTTGGGCATGTGGAGATCGTCCGTGTTGGATATGGTGAGATGTTAAGATTATAATTTTGGCACGTGGAGATCGTCTGTACGAAAATTATTTGATATTATGATAGTGCGTTGAGATCGTCCGCACAGACACGTGGAGATTGTCTGAGTAGATATATGGACCTCGCGAGTACCCCATGGTTCATGAACTCTCGATGTTTTTCTGAGGAGTATCATGTATATACAGTTGAGAGAGTACTCGGTATTCAAAGGCATATCATTTCATGGTGTCATATTGCATTGCATCTCATTACATCCTTCACTCTTGATGATTATGTGTTTTATTTGGTGATTGGAAGTTACTTGATGGTTGATTATCTCTATTTGATAAAACTTGAGTGGTAAGTGTAGTATAGACTTGTATAATTAAATCATTGTTTTTTCTTATCGTTGTCGTTCAATGATATATACTGGGTACACGTGATTTCGTACTCGTACCACACTTGCTGCACTATTTTGTGGTGCAATTGGATTTGAATTTCGAGCATGTTCCTGGAGCTTTGAATGTGAGTTTGAATTGTCTTGGAGTTGTGGTGCACTGCTTGGGATATTCTATGGCCCACACCTTCAATCTACCTCTATTTATTAGGTTATTTTGATATTCTGATATGATATTTCTTATGTTTAGATTTTCATATTAGTTTGGACTTGTATCCTATTGCAGAAGCTCTTGTACTTATGACACTAATCTTGGGGTAGAAATTTATGTTTCCACATTTCATACTTGTAATGGCTTAGTGATTGGATATTATGTTTTCGCTTATATTTCTACTTAAAATATTGAATTAAATTGGTAAAAGTATTGGGTTGGCTAACCTATCGATTGGAAACATAAGTGTCATCACGACTTGTAATTTTGGGTCGTGACACTAACTTGGTCCTAAGTAGAATTCCTAACTACTCCTTAAAAGGACTCCATCTAACAGACATTCACTATAATACAAATATATTTATAACAACCTCTTATTTTTTAAAGAATGAAGAACATAAGGAGTTATTATGAAAAGGTATTGGAAAACTCGAAAGAAAAGACTTTTATGATTGATCTGCAAAAGGTTTACTCGAACCGAAAAAGTTCAAAATTTTGGTCACATTTATGTATAGTAAAAATATATATTTGTGCAGTTAATGAAAGCAAGCATAATTTATTAGATTCCAAAATAATAATATTTGCATAATATATAAATTATTGAATTTTCTTAATATATTATTTTTTAAAATTTGTCCCTTATTTAATCATGGTTCCACCAACCAAAATACATGTTAGAATTCTTTCTTTTAGTTTTATCTTGAACAAAGTACATGTCGTATTCTTTCTTTATTTTCATCTTGTAAGTTTTTTTTGGTTCTTGTTGAACAATTTTATATTTAACTACTTACAAGTTAAAGACAAAAAGTTGATTTCTTAAATAAAAAAAGCGTAATTGTAATAAAATCACAACAGTAAGAGACATGCATATGAAAACATACTTACACCACAGTCCACATGTGATCATTTATAGTATATAGTAATAGTAGAAATAGATCAATAATTGAAGAGTAAAGAAAAAAAGTAAATTTATCCGGATCTTGAAGTTAGAGTTGAAACAAAATAAGAATGCTTTAACACTTTGTTATCTACTTTTATTTGGTGAAATAGTAATAAATTATGAGTAAAGAATATGTCATAAATATTTCTATGCTAGCTATAATTGAGGCGTGTGAGAGATATTTGGATGTCAAATAAGTTAAAAAGGTGCACAAAATTATAAAAAAAAAACAGGGGATAATAGGACCTTAGTTTAGTTAAGGTGTGTCTTCGAAATTCCGATCATAGTCTAGGGGGGTACTTGTGCATTTTCGCTTCTTTTTTTTTACTTTTGTCATAAAAAAATGAGAATTATTTTTGCAATTCATTATTATTTTGTTGGATTGAAAAGTGTATGCTTAATTTTGGTGTTAATTTTAAGAGTAATAAAAAATATATAAAATAAAAAATATAAAGAAATGATGTCAGAATTATATATTGTATCCTCAACATTTATTTATTTTACTTGATTTTATTTTATTTTTGAGGAACAAAATATTAATTTTATTTTAATGATTAGACAAAATTTTAGATATATTAAAAATATTTGTTTTGACTAAGAATGTGGTTGCGCATTTTTTTTTTAGACAATTAAAAGCAAATCAAGGATGTGGTGCCGCACTTTGGCCAAATTGTATTAATATTGAACTTTATTTAATTAAATCAAAAGGTGTAAATAGAGACTATTAGGTGTGATGAACTCGAGAGTGGAAGACAGTTGTGTCTACAAATGTCAAGATTGAGAATTCAATTATGCATCCCTTTTAAGACTAATGAAAATTCAACAATTAAAAAGTAAGCAAACCATGACAAATAGACACACATTATCCAAAATATATCAAGATAAGTATAAGTCAATAAAAGCGACCGTATTAGAACCACAGGACTCGAGGGATGCCTAATACCTTCCTTTCGGTCAACAGAATTCCTTACCCAAATTTCTGATTCACAGACCAAACAAAGAGTCATTTCTTTTTGGTTAGGGATTTAAAAAAAGGTGATTTGGAACACCATAATATAATTACAATTGGTAACTCAGAGAAAACTAAAAATAATCCTTTAATCAATAATGTCACTTAAATTGGAAAAACCCTCCCGCGTGCGCGAAAAAGGGGTGTGACATATCTAAAAACTACGCTGAGGAATAACCAGAATTCGAACTTTATTATATTGACTTTTACTTGATCTTATTATTATTATTCTGGATATTTGTGTTTTATGGCCCAATGTGATACTTGCTACTCATTTATCACTTTTATATTGTTGAATTGTATTGAATATATTTTTTTTTGCACAACCATTGTAAGTCTCTGAACACATTCACACAAGGTCACAAGAATGCAGTTATGCATACTATTTTCCTTAATATAAAGTAGGAGTGTCTTGACACCCAGCGAAAGATATTTAGTCACATATGTTAAGCGGGGTTTGACCAGCAATGAAGTCAGAATAGCGTTGCTACTGATAAGTTGTCCCTCCCGGGCTTGAGTTGTCCACTGAAGTAAGCCTGTCTAGGCAACTGTCTCCTTTAGGTCATGGTTTCCACTAGTAAGTTTCACTCATTTTTATAATTTGTATTCGACTTAGTGACTTGAAACAAGGATTGAGTCTGTCTTGAACAAGTACTCATCTCTTACTTGACCATTTAGATGATTTTCTATAATACATGAAAATGCAGTTATTTAGAAATTCTTTATAAGTTGAACCATTTTATAGTGATTAGTGAAATGAAAAAAAGTTTACATTTAAGTTTTACTTAAAAAATAGATAGAAAACACAAAAAAATAATAAAAATTAGAAGTTCTTGTTTTCTTAAAAATGGAAATTCTAAAAAAACATTTGTAAACAAAATTACAAGAAAAATAAAATAAAACAAAATTTATTTCAAAAGTTGTCTATACCATTTTAAACATTAAATATTGTTGCATTTTCAACAAATTCATAACTTTTCAAAAAAAAATCAACAGTCCAATCTGAACGAACTATGCACACTTGATTCTCACCTCGATGAGATATATAGGCAATCCTTCTCGGGTTCCATAATCATTATTAAAAAAATTAAAAAAGAGAAGTATTTCTTACAAAAAATAATGTTATGTTCATAATATTCCTGAACTACGCAGATCTAATTTTTATTTTGACAAGATACATAGGCAGCCTTATGTTGAGGTTCGGTCAAACCAAGAAAAAATTTATAAAGGTCCTCGTCGTAAAAACTGAGGCAAAAAAAAAGAGGAGTTTTTTCTTTTAAGTTAGAAAATAAATTGATTTGTTGGTACCAACATACTTAGGAGTATGCATAAGAAATAGAAAATTGTTAAATTGTTTGACAAGACAGACCAACTTTGTTGTACACTATAGATTTCTTTTGGTATCTATTGATATATTTATGTAACACTTGAGAAATTATCTTGCTCAAGTTAAGGCACAAAAAAATTCGACCTAGTTGTTTCATGTGTATTGTTTGGTGAGCTTTAGATATAAAATTCAATTGAATGATTTTTGATCTAGAACTTGGCTCGAATGTTGATTGAGGCAAAATTTTGAACAACTAAGATTTGAAAAATGATTATAGGCTTTTTTAATTTGATTGTGTCTTTCAAGCCTACCAAATGAACTCTCATTTTGAGCATAAACCTTTATATTGGAATAACCACATCTTAGCACATATCTTTTTTACTGCATAAATGCATTATTCCTGAATCTTACCTCCTTGAATGCACTATCAATTATTTACACAATACCAAAAATCTAAGTTGGGTAACAAAATGAAAAAATCAATTATGCAAAAAAAACTGACAAAGAAAAGCTAGAATGGAAAAAAAAAATCTCCAACATAAAGGAGATAAAATGAAAAAATAAATCAATGAGTTGAAGCTTCCAGGAAAACAAATGTTAAATGCGAATATGAAAAAATATTGAGAGCATTGAGCAAATTTTAAGGAAGAAATAGTCACTTATCCTACCTATTCATAACCCTACATTACAAGTCAATGACAAGTCATATTTGATCTCATTTTTTGTGTTCTCAAATTAGTGGGTACCTACATAATGACCAAACATATATTATCTAACTATCATTCAAAGAACGTCTTTCTGAGTGTGAGTGACCTCTAAAACGTCCTAAGATCTGAACACTTCTATTGTGTGAAATACAACTTTATTCGTTGCGAGGGCACTTGAAATATCATGAATAATTTTATCCTTTAATTTAGGCAAGATGAACTTATCTCGTAATTACTTAAGTATGTTTGAGATATCATTTGAAACTATAGGGATTACTTAAAGTTGACCTCAAATTTGTGTGAATTTGTTAAAGGTCATTCATATGCATAATACTAATTTTTGGTACCAACTAAAGTCAAAACATGGTCAACCAGGAACTGATTCATTTCTCAAAAGATGTCTTTTATAGGAAAAATCAAGAAAAAGAAAAATAATTTTTTATTTATATGAACTACTTTTGACTTGATTCTTGTTATACAAGATACGTAGGCAGTCTTACAATGGGCTTGATCTCATAAAATAAAATTTTACATCCTCGAATGTTTAAAATTGAATCGTTTAAAAGAAAGAACTGAAAAAATGATAAATTAAAAAGAGTTCAATGTTTCTCAATTTAAAAATTGTGGCATATATTTGTTAAAAAAATCACTACCGTTTCTAGGAAACAAACATTTTGTCATTATTCATTTCTAGGGAACAAACTCCTTAATTTCATATTGTCTTGCATTTTTCTTTTGGTACATGTACTTCATGTTAATAATTCACAAAAAATATTTTCTAGTGCAAACTAGGCTAAAGTAAAAATATTGTGGTGATTTCAAATGATAATTCTGTTTAGCAGGACCCTCCTCATAATGGGATTTGAAGGACCCTCCTCATAATGGGATTAGCAGAACCCTCCTCATAGTAGGATTTAGATTAGCAGGACCCTTCTCATAATGGAAATTGATATAACAGGACTCTCCTGGACAATGGAAAGCAGGATCCTCCTGGATAATGGAAATTAGATTAGCAGGACCCTCAAATATAATGGGATTAGCAGGATCCTCCTGGGCAATGGGTAGCAGGACCCTCCTGGACAATGGGAAGCAGGACCCTCCTGGACAATAGAAATTAGATTAGCAGGACCCTCCTACATAATGGAATTAGCAGGACCTCCTACATAATGAAAATTAGTGTAGCAATACCCTTATAAACAATGGGAGTTAGAGTACCAGGACCCTCATAAACAATGGAATTAGATTAGCTAGACCTTCCTAAAAATTGAGAATTAGAGTAGCATGAACCTCCTAAACAATGGGAATTAAAGTAGAAGGATCCTCCTAAAAAATGAGAATTAGACTAGCAGGACCCTCTAAAACAATATGAATTAGACTAGCAGGACCCTCCTAACAATTGGGATAAGATTAGCAGGACCCTCCTAAACAATGGGAATCAGACTAGCAGGACCCTCCTAAACAATGAGAATCAGAGTAGCAGGCCCCTCCTAAATAATGGAAATTAGATAAGCATGACCCTCTTAAACAATAAAAATTAGACTAGCAGGACCCTCCTAAACAATGGGAATTAGATTACAAGGATCCTCATAAGTAATGGGAATTAGATTACCAGGACCCTCCTAAATAATGGGAATTAGAGTAGCAGGACCCTCTTAAATAATGATAATTAGAGGAGCAGGACCCTCCTAAATAATGAGATTTAGTGTAGCAGAACCCTCCTAAACAATGGGCTTTACATTTGCAGGACTCTCCTGGACAATAGGATTAGTAGGACCCTCCTACATAATGGATTTGGTTACTTTTTCCTAGGATAAACACTTCCTAGTCTGAGTTTATTTAATTAATTATTTATTTTAAATTCACATTTGCTAATAACTCACAAACATTTTCCAGTGAAAACTAGGACAAAAAATTTATTTGTTTCTTTTGTTTGTGATGGTTTTCAGGTTTCTTCAAGCGAAACATGAATTTGAAATTCAAGAACAATTTTTCAACTCTTTTTCATTATGATCAATCCATGATAGCCAGAATCAGCTTCTTAAATGCATGTGGCAGTCTGACTTCCTCACATATTTTCCTATTTAGCTTCTAATCAAGATAACGTGCAGTCATTCAAGAACATATTCAAATTTTCATTTCGAAGAGTTCTACAAACTCACTCTAAGTTGCAAGTTAAGCATCAAATTCAATTCAAGGTTAAGATACTCATCCAAAAATCAAGGTGATATCTTAAAGTCAAGACTCAAGTGAAAACTCAACAGAAGTTGCATAGACAGGAGCTTGTACTTTTATTTTCCTTTTGACTATTAGCTTTCATTTATTATTTTTTTGGAAGGATAAGAGCCGCGAGTAGGAGCCTCGATGGAACCTCACTTAAATTCCAACTCATCACCTCATCTCCTTGAACTACACACGACCTGATTCCCTTACAACCCAGGATATGTAGGTCGTCCAAAATAAGGACTTGGTCACATATTTTTCTTTCGAATAAGAGTCCAGTCAAAATTTATCGCTTTCTCTACATCTTTGTCTGAAAACTCTTTGTGTTTCCATTCAAAGAGGGGCAAATTGTAGACACGTAATTTTTGACCGAACAGAAGGTTTTACACTATCTTTTTATTCCTTAAATATTTTGATTTTATCATATTTAAGTAAGTTTATTGTAAAAATATTTAAGAACCACAAAAAAATGAAGTCATGATTTAGGTTAAGTTTTATTTTCAATTTATCCAAAAGAGAAGAAAATGTTCAAAAAATATATATTTTATTTTAATGTATATTTAATAAATAGACTAGTGTTTCTTAATTATATTTTTTAATTAGCTATATAACCTTTTTCATATTTATATTAATTACTTAATATTTTTAATTATTTTATTTTTATATTTATATAAAACTACAAACTACCCACACTACCCCCACTACACCTACCCACCATTCACTCCTCCACCACCCCACTCTTCCCCCGTCTTCAAACAACACTCCCCCATCACTAACCTATACACACAATACATATACACAACCCACACACATGCACAAAGACAGAAAAAAAATTACACCAACACTGAGAGAAATCAGCAACGGAAGAAAAAACGAAAAAAAATCAGAAAACAAACACAATACACACACACGGAAAAAAAAAAGAGGAGAAGAAAATAAAAAATCTGCACATATACACACTACATTACACGAGCAAAACAAAAAGAGAAGAAAACACTCTCATTTCATTTTATTTTTCTTTCAAAAAATAATCATGCATTTACATCTTTTTTTCCTTACCAATTATTTCATATCAACACAAATACATATATCATTCATACATCCACATCCAAAAAAAAAAGTTTGTGAGCATTCTAATCGAGGTTCGATCAACATTTTGCGATATTTATTCTCTTTATTTAAGGTTAAACTTTATTCTATTTCGTTAATTTATTCATGAAATTTGATGTAACTATGTGATATGTTTTCTCATAGTTTTGTATCATTCATAATATAATTGAATGAATATTTTATTAAATGTTGTATCTTATTTAATGAGTGAAGATAATTTTAATTGGTGATTATTGTTTTTTGTTTATTTTATAATCCTTAGCTACTATCTTGATTTATATGTCAATAATAATAAAGTAGGGATTATTAGGCTCAAAGAAAATATTGCTTTTTTTTTCTTTTGTCAAAACAAAAATGAGAATTACTTTTGCAATTCATTATTATTTGTTGGATTGAAAAGTGTATGTTTAATTTTGGCGTTAATTTTAAGAGTAATAAAAAATATAAAAAATAAAAATATATAGAAATGATGTCAGAATTATATATTGTATCATCAACATTTATTTATTTTACTTTATTTGGTTTTATTTTTAAGAAACAAAATATTAGTTTTATTTTAATGATTAGACAAAATTTTAGATACATTAAAAATATTTGTTTCGATTAAGAATACAGTTGCGCATCTTTCTTTGAGACAATTAAAGTAAATTCAAGGATGCGGTGATGCACTTTGGCCAAATTGTATTAATAATGAACTTTATTTAATTAAATCAAGAGGTGTAAATAGAGATTATTAGATGTGATGAACTCGAGAGTGGAAGACACTTGTGTCTCCAAATGTCAAGAATGAGAATGCAGTTATGCATCCGGTTTAGACTAATAAAAATCAACAATTAAAAAATAAGCAAACCATGACATATATACACACATTATCCAAAATATATCAAGATAAGTATAAGTCAATAAAAGTGACCGTGGTAGAATCACGAGACTCAAGGGATGTCTAACCTTCCTCTCGGTCAACAAAATTTCTTACCCCAATTTTTGATTCACAGACCAAACAAAGAGTTATTTCCTTTTGGTTAGGGATTTAAAAAAAGGTGACTTGGAATTCCATAACTCAATTCCAAGTGGCGACTCTGAGAAAACTAAAAATAATATTTTAATCAATAATGTCACTTAAATTGGAAAAACCATCCCGTGTGCGCGAAAAAGGGGTGTGACAGTATAAGAGGATCACCCATGTTAGGTATATTAACCTTAAGGATGTTTTCCTCATAATTACAGAAATATGGATCGATCGATTTTTTCCTTGAGCTGACACCCTTCAATATCAATTGGGATCGATCCATGCTAGGAATTTTACCCTAGGTTGCAACCCATAAATATACATATTGCTTCACTTAGTTTCTTTAATTTTGGAGATTATTGGTTTTGCGGTCATAATCATTTTTGAGATTTGGAACTACGGACCAGTAGTAGGAGATGTGAGAATAATAGCTTTTAAGACAGTGACAATGATATAAGGAGCTATGTAACATCAATGGATTTCTTTATGAGATTAAATGACACGTTTAACATCAATTGACTGAGAAGAGAATTCACAAGACTTGTTGTTTCAGACACCATTTCTATACTTGCACATATGAGTATAATTACACAATAGTGGAGTAATAAACATTTATGAAGTAATTCGATACATTATGGAGAGGGGGGGAATATTATTAGTTATGTTGGTTCTTTCGGGCCTTTAGGGAATCAGGTGACAGTATGTCTAAATGGGAATTGAGGCGTGGCAGTAAAGCCAACACTTGGTTGATTGCTACCTTGTGGTTGTTCGTCTCCATGAGCAGACATCATGTCATTTGTAGCACCATGCACATTTTCCACCACTCTTTTCTTTGAAGTTTGAGCTTTGTTACCTAAAGTTCTAACCACCATTGTAGTTCCCTGACTTGAAATTATGATTGATAATGTCTTGAGGATACCAATATAACTTGTAACATTTATCCCTAGTGTGTCCTATCCTCTTACAATAGTAATTCTTTCTTTTCTCTCCTTGAATCAACAAGGAGAAAACTTGTCCAATGGAAGGGAGTTTATTGATCATTAGAATATTTACCCTCACTCCTATGCATACTTCATTTAGTAAAATGAGGAACTGCATCAAAAGTCTATCTTGTTCTACCTTATGCATACCATTCTTGGACCCCACATACACAACTGCATTTATTTGTCACACTCAAAGTGTTCAATTCCTATCACAACTTTTTCATCCTTGTATAGTAGACAATGACATTCAACACTCATTGTTTGAGGTCATTGATTTCCTTTTGTATCTAGTACAATTATTCCTCATTGGTTTGATGTATTCATCTTCTAATTCCTTCCAAAGTTCAACAGAATAATTCACATACTCCACACATTGTGAGATCTCCTTAATCAGTGAATTCAAGATCCAAAATTTTACCATGTCATCACACCGCTTCCATTGGCACAATTGAGGTGAATTTGCATTTGGATTCTCACAACTTTCATCAATGAACACCAGTTTATTTTTCACCGACAAAGATTTCATGAAACCTCTTTTCAAGGATCGATATCATGCTCCATCAAATTGAACAGGTACAAGTATCATCCTTGGGGTATTTGAGGGATGTGCATGCATGGCATTTCTAGTATCTTTTTAAGTGGTGTTGGTTTCCTCAGAAGTGGATGTGTTATTGTCGACAACTATGGACGTACTCAACAAATTGATCGTGAATTATTTGACAAAATAAATCTATGATCTATTCCATATTTAGAGATGAATAATATAGGAAAGGAAACTTGAGCATCGATATAGAAAGTTTGAAAGTTCATATCAGTTGAAATGGTGATTCAAACAACAATGTAGTTAACCGAAGATGAAGGACAAATCGACTATCATTGCTCTGATACCATATCGGAATTTACACAAATGGTGAGAACTGAATCATGGCTGAAACAATGGAAGCCATAGTTGACAGTCGAGAAAAAGCAAGTACATAGAAAAACTATTGATTTGATAGAATGAGAACTCACTCCTTCATTGATCACCAATGGAGTACTTAAATACATGTGTGAATTTAAAAACTGACCTAAAGAAAGAGACAAAAAAATATTAATTTAACTAACTAATCAGTTTACTAACAGACTATGACATCACTAACTAACTGAAAATTGAACCAACTAACTGAATGGAATAATTAGGCACACATTAATAGACTTTAATTATCATTGTTAACACAACTATATTCATTTATAAAATCAGATAAATTTATCTTTTTTCTCTCTATTACTTTCATATTTACTCAAACTTTTTTGATGTATACAAATTCTTTCTTTATAAATTGAACATAACATGTTAATCCACTGGGCTTTTGTATTTCATCATCTTATAATTCTTATATAATTGTTAAATTATCGGTTATTCTTATTCTTATTAATAGATTGCTTTGTTTAAATTTTTTCATATTTTATGCATATGATGACATGTATATCTTATTGTTCTTTTAATAAGTTAATTGGAAATTGAAATTACAAATATTTTCTATAGATGAGTTAGGCCTATATAAATTGTATACAATTTGGTAGAGCGCAATGCTAATGCATACACAATAAAGTGTATAACTAATTGAAGCATTAATAATACCTAGCATGAAAAAGTGCACCAAACAAAGTACTACTAATACATAAAGCTAATGCATGCATTAATTTTACTAATACACTCTACCAAACGACCCTTAATAGACGTCACACACATACATATATATATATATGGGGACGAACACAGCATAAGAAGATTGTACCAAAATCAAGTTAAATTGTACTACTTCATCTTTTCATAGAACACATGTACTTCTAAACCACGTGTACTTCATATTTTCTGCATAGAACACGTGTATTGTATGTACACATCTAGACATAATACTGAAGTAATACTGCACATTAATCTCTCTCAAAGAAGGTGAAAGAGTAATAGAAATTTCTCTCTGTTCACTTTCAAATTTATTCTTCTCTTTTGTTTTGGTATGACTTTTGCTATTAATTCTTCTCTTCTAAGGAATTGTTGGTTGAACATGATTTATTGTCATTGTCTTGTATTTCGGCTCCGTTGTTCCTATATAACTCAGTATGTAAAATTCTGAATAGGTGTTATTTTAGAGATATCTTTTGTGGTTCTAAAGAAATGAAAAAGAGATTGTTAGTTGTATTTTGCAATTTGAGAGATTCAATACTTATTTTTCGTATGAACTTTGTGGGTTATTCTCAAATGAGTTTAATTTGAATTGTATACGCCCAAAGTCTATTTGAATGCGAAGTCAAAGTCAAGTGGATCAGTTTCTAAATATCATACAACAAAACTAAGATGAGATAAGTTGTTTGGATAAGAATTGTATATAGTTCAGGTAACAATTTCAAAATCTTTTTGAAGTTCAAATTTGAGTTATATCATGCATGTGTGTCGTTTTTTCTTCTTCTTTCTCTTTTATCCTTTCTTTGTTTTATCCAATGTTTTTATAATGGAAATACGATAGACGATTCTTGGTTTTCTTCTCATTTTGAATATTTTGGTCCATGAAGATTTATAATTTGATAAACCGAATGAATTTTATTAGAAGCTCACTAATATAATTAAGAAATTAAGTATCTTTTGCAATTGCTATGTTTTGTTCCAAATATGGATATTGGATACTCTTGTTATGTATCTCTGTATCTCCCCGTTTATTGATTTTCTCATTTCTGCAATGATTTATCATCTTATATTTTGTGGTTACTTCTACTGCTTTGCTCTTCTATATAAGTTTTATTTGATTATTTTTTTGTCCTCTGCTTGGTGTATTGACAAATGTTCAAAATGCATGCATCTATATAGTTGATTGTTTCTTTTTTGCTTTTTAATGCATCTGATTACTGTTAATGAAATTCTGGTGATATCAATATTTTTACTGTTCATTTGAGGAGTTTATTTTCACAAGCATGTTGGTAACTACATTACATTTGCACTCTGATGAACGAAAGGTATTTAACAATAAACCTAAATCAACTAATTTTTTTTTCACAATAGATTTGGAGCGGAGAACGACTCATGCAGAACAAGAGATTAAACAGTAAAGATATAAATGTATGATGCTGGAGTCCTCAAATACTTTTTGTACACTTGCTGATGAAATGTTTATCGACCATATTAATGATGCACACCTGAAGCATGAGATGATTTTACTAAATAGAGGATATGATGGTGTGTCATGGACCATGATTATCTGCATTGGACTCATTCGATGTGTTAAAGTCACTTAAACTAATCAACTTAGTCCGTGCGAATGTCTCGGTTGCAAAGCTAAATGGAGAATTTTATGTAATTGGTGGTGGAACTGCAACCATATGGTACGACATAGTTCAATCAGATAACATTACTGATGATGAATGGACTCTGTTACATTGTATGAAAGAGAAAAAATGTAGCTTAGCTGGTGCAGCTTTGAAGGACAAAATATTTGTTGGTGGTGGTGAAAATGGGATTGGAAGTTCTTCACAGGTTGAAATGTATGATCCTCAAGTAGGACGATGGATCAATACACAATTCATGTTGCAGCTGCACCAGGACTTAATGGTTCATTATATATTGTAGGTGGATATGATGGGAGCAATTACCTGGAGACTACTGAAAGATCTTCTTGTAACATTCAACCATGTCTATTATCCAACACAACCTTGAGCAATCCAGGAATATAAGCTCTCCAAATTGAGTTACTGGTGTGTAAGATGTAAGCTTACATGTTTGAAGTTTATTCATATGTATAGTCGTTCATTTTCCTTTCTCCTTTTCCCCTGTCTTATACCTGCCTAATGTTGTTGCGATTTCTAGAGCTGTGGAATCCTTTTTTCCATAGCAACATAGCTCAGTCATATAGTGCACATACTGATATAATTACTTTGGGTGGAACCATAACTTCAAGATATGGACCTGACGTTTCTTTGTGGATCAAGTTATACAACAGCCACCTTCTTCATTCTTTTATTTAAATTACATCATTATTTGAATGAATGAGTTGTTCGAAAGGCTGTATAAGTCAACGATTTTCGACATTTATTTCAAACTCTTCTGCGCTATTTCATCATTTGGAAGATATTTAATTATATCTATGAAAGCTAGGCTGTATCAGTCACTAAACCTCCTTGTTCTTATTAAGCCACAAAACTTTCATAGATCTTCTACTACCTTTTGTTATTCATGATTACTTTCCTCCTGAATTGTTAGATTGGTATCAAGTCCCTAAATTGGCAGTGTCTTTCTGATGCCTTAATCTCACAGTTCTGCTCATTTGATTGTTGGCCAACTGTTCGTGATTGTTGTAAGATCCCGAAAATGACTTAGGTGAAGCTAGAGCCTAATATGGTTGTCATAGTGTTCTAAGGTCCTAAATTGGTCTATTATGTTTTATTGAGTCAGTGTCTAGAGTTTTAGGTGCATTGGAAGTCAAACGTCAAGGGACGACTAAGACATTCGACGACTAAGTCACATATGTACCTCATATGTGGTTATATGTTTCTATGCGTGGTTCATGAGGTTGTGAAATCTTTAAATGAGTTAATATGGTGTATATAGGTAGTGTGTCAAGTTTCATGAAGTTTGGAGGTAAAACGCTCAAGAACGTCCATGACGTTCGAAAGATATGCCTTGAAATGACCGTGTGTGTCTAAGTATGTTTTGTCGAGTTTTACGTGTTCGTTTTGGATGAAATTCATGTGAGAGGTAAACTCGTATACGATCATATTTGGGTTCGAAACGTCCAAGCAAACATCCCCAAGGACCATCCAAGTGTCCTTGAGGAAGGACCCTTCAAGAGTGACAAGACTGTCCAAGACAGCCTACCTACGGATGGCAATCGACTCCCAGTGGGTCAGTCGATGCCCCGTAGGTGAGGTATCGTCATTTGGTACTTAGTCGTGGGGGAGGAGAGGCCAAAGACCAGCCTCAGTTAAGACCACAGACCAGCAGGACGGTCCGTTGGTCAAGGGTCTTTTGGGTATTTTGAACATGTATTTAAGTCTTTAACACTTAGAAGAATTCATTCTTCCAAATCAAAATCCAAATTCTCTTAGAAATTCCATAGAACTCCATTGAAGAAGGAAGAGCTTGGATTGGAGATTTGTGTGGTGATTCTTCATCAAATTGGAGGATTAACATCATTGAGGTATGGTTTTTGATCCTTGAAACTCTATTCATCAAGGAGCCCAAATTCAAAGAAGTTTTCTAAAGTTTTAAAAGATGAACTTGTCCAATTTCATGATCAATCCATGGGTTCTTGCATTAAAGGTTGTGAATCATTATGTATTGATTATATTGTTGTTAATTAGATTATTTTAACTCAATTGACCTATGAACCCATGTAATTTATGAACCCTAGTTTTTGACTACTTTATGGGTTAAGTGATATTGTCTTAATGCTTATGAATTATGGTGTAGTTTTCTATGGGTTATCTAATGATGTAAGAATTGTATTCAATTGATATCTAATTGGTCTTAGATTGATAAATCTATATTTAATTGACTTAGATTTCATTGAGTATTATGATTTATACATTGAATTGATGTTCATGGTCATGGGTAAGGGCCTTATGGTATTGAATTGGATGATTTAGACATGGATTGAAGTGAAGATAATGGATTGGTGGTACGCTGCCCTATTTCTATTTATTTTAAGTATTATAGCTCTTCAATTATGTTGTGATTGGTATGGTCCACTTATGGTGGCGGTGTTATGTGATTGATGTAGTCTTGTCAGCGTTATTGTAAGCATTACGATGATCATGGCCTTGTCGGCAAATTACTTGAAGTAATATGATGATTTGTGTAGTTGACTATGTGAAGTATGATCATTTCTACCTATGTGTGAAGTAATGTGAAAGTATGTGTTTCTTCTATTGATGCTATTTAGGTGATCATGTTAGGCTAGGACTATGTCTTGTGTGTGTAGTCTTAGATTTGATGTATGATTGTTCCTACTTGGCTATATGAGTCTATGATGGTTATATTGATGATGATATAGTATTGTATAGTATGAATTAAAGATGATAATGGTTGTTCCAATGTGTTTCTAGAATGACATGTAATATGTGCTAAAGTGAAGTATGTTGTGTTTTGTTTTTGGTAGACTTGTGTCCCTTACTTGATGCATGTATGAATGTGAATATGTGATGTCTTGACATAGGATGCTAAAGCCTCTTAGTCTTGTATGAAGGAATGATATGTGAGACCTTGAATGATGATAAGAGGGTCCTTTATGTGAAACCTTGAACCTAGTGGTAAGGTTATGAAACTTGAAGTCGAAAGTCGTAATGGTATCCTTCTTGTAATGAATGATGGATTTAAGGTTGATTGGCTGGAACGTCATCATATCAATCATTAGGAAAGTCATGATGAGCTTTTTTTTACCATTGTAAGGCAGCTCTAGGGGACCTCTTTGGTAGGGTAAATGTAATTGGGTTATGAACTTGATATAGAACCCCTTTGTATGAACCTTAATGTGAATTACTCTATGAGAAAAAAGGCTAGCACCGAGTGAGTATGGTAAGGGAAGTAGTTCTAGTTAAAGGATGATGCTAGAATACAATGTAAGCCCTTCATATTCCTTAACCATGTGTCTACATGGGATGTGTCCAGGTTCTACCATTGACAAGTAGAACAACCTCATCGGAGTAGGATAGAACTCCGGATTCCATGTTTTTCTACCATGGTCTATGTCAATTATTGCCTATTCTCGTCATGTGGGATACCCATTAGCATTAGAGGAGTTCTACGAAGTTTAGGTGGTGGAATGGGACGCTATCTAAACATTGCACTATAGGCTTTGAAGATGTTAGTGAGAGTCCCTAGGTCTTCTCCAAGACCATTAGTTGAAAGTCCTCTATGTTATGAATGTTTCTTAATGAACTAATGAAATAATGACTTATGTTAGAAAGTATGTGAATGAAGGAGTACGTAATCTAGATTAACTTAAGGATTCCTTAGTTAAAGTAAGAAGGGGGCATAAGGGATGATCTCTTCATGTCTTATCCAGGGAAGTCTTAAGGATTCCTTAGTTAAAGTTGGTTGATTCTATGGGCATGATCTAAACTTAGGAAGTCTTAAGGATTATTTAGGTAACCTTGAAGAGAGTGTATGGGTGTTCTCTTCTAGGAGTACTTAAGTAAGTCTTTTGATAGCCTTAGTAAGAAGAATGTCATATCTTATATGTTCATGTGTTTGATGTATTGTAAGTGTGTATGTGTCTCATTCTAAGTAGTCTTGAGGATCGTTTAGGCATGCTTAAAGAGGGTGTATGGGTGGTATCTCTCTGTGTTGATTAAGTGGGTCTTAGGATATCTTTTAGTGAGATAAATATATGCTACAAAGTTCTTAAGGAAGAGGTAAGCAACTTCACTATACAGTGAAGGAATTCACTGTACAGTGAGTTGAGGTCACTGTAAAGTGTCTCTTAAAATTGTGATAATTGTTCTAAGTGATTTCTTATGTGTTTCTAAGTTTATAAATGTTGTTATTATGATTATATTATGATATTTAAATGAAAAGATGCATATTTCCAATAAATGTCTGTTTTCATGATTTTTATGTATTATGACATACTTAGTACATGTGGTTGTACTAATTCCATGCTTTTATCTATCTCTATAGTGGTTGGTAGGTGAGGAGCATTTGGGAAGCAAGACTTGGATCGTAGCATCGTTCAAGTGAAGTTTAAGTATGTCCTCATTTGACTCGAGGGCATAGATGTCTTTTATTGTTCTTATTGAAGTATTGTAATAGACTTAGTAGTACTATATTTCTATTTCGTATAGGCCCTGTCCCAAGTACTCTTGTGTCTAAGATTGATGAGATTGAGACTTAGTATTTCCTATGATTTTTATATGAAAGAGTTTTTAAAGACTATGAAATATTTTGTGAAAAGTTTTAATTCCGCACTGCTTTTCACTATGTATATGTGATGAACGATACGAAAGGGCTTGTATAAGACCTCCGAGAGGTCGAGTATGCCGGTTGCACTCCAAGAGTGTCATATCTTCTAGGGTATGGTCTTGGGATGTGACGATTGTTGTCAAAAAAAAATTACTATTCCTCAAGTTGTGAAGTATAATTTCCATGTCTCACTGGTGTCATGTGTTTTTCTTCCAGAAGTGTCATCATTGACTCATCGAGTATAGTTTCCATGGCTCATTGTATTAACGGCAGAAAGTATAGGTAGAGGAGTTGAAAGAGGAGGGCAGAGGCGGAGGCAAAGAGGTGGAGGAGGAAAAGGGGAAGGAGAGGTACAAACTTTGTGTAAATAAGAAACTTTGAAGACTTGTACAATTAATGCCGCCATTAACACTAATTTAAAGAGTCACTCATAGTAGACGTGGTTGAATGTTACAAGGAGGGTGAAGGTTGGAAAATTCCTAGCTTTAGGGCTATGGGGAAAAGGTGTTTCTCCTCCGCTATGGTTTTAGAGGAAAAATGAACTCTGCTTTAATATAGAAGCTGATCTGGAGCAATAGGAGGTGATTTTTTCATAGACTCTAATGTCATTCTTTGTCCGGCAGTATTTCTATCTATTATTTTGAATTTGGGGATAATATTAGTGTATGTTCCTTCTACATTTGTGCATACAAGCTTGAAGGAGTTTTATGAACTTTTAGTAGTAGTTAAATGGTTTCTTGTTAGAATACGTGTGTCCACTACGAGTCAACGGACCAGGTCCCTTGACACACTCAAAGTAAGAACAAAGAGTAAGAAAACATAGAAAATAGTACAAGCAGTTTACGTGGAAACCTCCTTGCTCAAGGGAGTAAAACCACGACCTGTCACACAGGATTTTCAACCGTTTTCACTAATCTTCTCTAGAAAAAGTGAAACCCGATTACAACAACGTGAGAAAAAGTTATTAATATCACAACCAAGAAATAACTCTACTACTTGAAGAGCCTAAGGAGATTTCACTCTGCCCAATAAGCTATCACCACTAGACAACTTAGGATTCAACTAAGCAACACACAAGGCTGCCCACTAAATCACCACGCTCCGGATGACTTAGGATTTTTACTAAGAACCACACAAGGTTGCCCACTAAATCAGTTGGACTCAACTAACTTAGACTTTTCAACAAACCAAGAGATCTGAATCCTTTATAATTTTGAGGAACATATTTACAATAATCGTTCAGAAGAAATAATCCTAAGACAACTAAGCTTCCAACTCTTTCAGATTCGAGTTGATCTTGAGGATGCTTCTTCACTCCTTTTGTGAGCCTTTGCAAGAGTTCTTGAGATGTTTTCAAGTTGCAAAAACTAAGATTGTGAATATTGGATGTTTTGTTTATGTATAATAGTCACAATCCTTAAAGCAATGCCATTGGTTGAGATTTCCACCGCGTCTGCCATTTCTGCCACTGTTGGAGACTGTGCACCAACTTTTTGTACTTTTGCCTGCCTAGCAGTGAGAAGTGTGTCGATCCAAGGACCAGGTCCCTTCACAAGGTCCCTGGGTTTATCTTGTCATTAGTTGAAGACTGTGCACCAACCACTTATACTTTTTCCAGCTTGGCAGTGGAGAGTTTATAACACAATGAACCAGGTCCCTTCATAAGGTCCCTGGGTTTGTCAAATCATCAAAACTACAAATAACATTTTCTCCCTTTTTGATGATGACAAGATGTACTCCAGTTCCTACAAGTTCTTCCATGTTTCCTTCCCCCTTTCGATACAGACCTAGCAGTTGCATGTACATTTGCACAATGGATTAGGTCCCTTCACAAGGTCTCTCGGTTTGTCTAAATCATTAAAACTACAAATTACGTTTCCCCCTTTTTTGATGATGGCAAGCAGTAATCCAGTGCCTACAAGTTCTTCCAATTTTCATTCCCCCTGTCGATAAAGACCTAGCAGTTGCATGTACATTTGCACAATGGATCAGGTTCCTTCACAAGGTCTTTGAGTTTGTCAAAATAATCAAAACTACAAATAACATTTTCCCCATTTTTAATGATGACAACCATACACTGGTGCTTGCATTTCTTCCCCCTATCACATAGACACACTCCTTAGTTTCCTACACCATGGACCAGGTACCTTCACAAGATCCCTGAGTTACACTGGTGCCTGCATGTTTTCCTTCCCCTTCTTTTTCCTTCCTCCCCCCTTGTAATTATTACCAACCTAAGCATCATCTGAATACCCCCAATTTATTCCCCCTTTTGGCATCATAAAAAAGTAGTGCAGTAAACCAACAAAAGTCATAGTTAATAAGCCAAAAAGCAACAGAAATTAGCCACAACAAAACAGGATTCCATTTTATAAGCATAACAAAATCGCTTTGACTCTGGATCTTCAAGGGTTCACACAATTCCATATGTATTAACTTAAGAACCCTTGAAGAACTGACCTTCTTTTTTTATTTAAATGAAGATCTGGTTTATTTCCCTTTGACACATGCATCATACACTTTACTGTCACTGAATTTCATCTTTGGCAGACCATGGACCAGGTCCTTAGAAACCAGTTTGTTCAGTAGAGAAGAGCTCACACGACCTAGTCTCATGTGCCGGAAGTCATCACTTTCACTTTGAGCACTTAGGCATGTCAGATCATCTCGATGAGTTATTTCTAGTCTGCCGCATGCATGTTTTTCCTTCTTCTGGCAGTCAAAATCACCCTTTTTGTGGACAAAATAGTACACATTTTCAATGGAATTTTCAAGAGATTTGCCAAATTTTCCTACGTCAAGACTATACCCCTTTTTGCCATTGCCAAAAGAGACACCTCCTCCTTGAAGTGCCTTGAGTGAAAGGAAGTTTTTGGTATTTTCAGTCATGTGATTTGAGCAGCCACTGTCCATGTACAAGCACGTGCTGCAACTTCCTTCACTCACCTGCAAAAAAATTAATTGTTAGATTTGGGAACCCACTTCAATCTGAGTTCCCAATAAGCTGACAAAGGTGTAATGAGAGTGTTTTTTGCCCAGTGTGGCAAATTTGTCTTCTTCAAGTTTGAGACCCTACAAACTGGAGCAGGTCCTCTATTTCTAGCAGTTTCTTATCTAGGATTTTTGTCAGTAGGACCTGGTCCCCTTAGCTGAGTCCTTTTTCTGCTTAGAATAGACAGAGAATTTTTCTTGTGAAGCTTTTCAGGCAAGATAATCTCCTTTCAGATGGCCGTTTCGACCACAGTGAAGACACAGTAAATTGTCTGAGACGAACACATATTTGTTGTGGGGGTTGTAAGGAGTAGTAATGTTCAAACTTCCTAACCCCCTTTTATTATAGTTGCTTTGACTTGTAACATTAGATAGCAGTTTGGTGGAGCTGGTCCATTTTAAGGATACTTGAAGTTCCTCCTTAAGACGGACCAGGTCCCTCTCCATCTATCATTTCTTTCCAGGGCTAAGGCAAGTCTGGTTTCAGCAGTGTTTAAATTGCTTTCTAACTCTGCCTGCAGATTAGTAGCTTCCCCCTTTCTTTTACCAGATTTCTCAATTATCAAATCCAGTTGCTCCTTATGTTCCAGGTTTTCAGATTCTAGAACCATCACTTGTTTCTCAAGAACAGACATTTGAACTCCCATCACTTCTTTTTCTTCATTTAGATCATCAAAACTACTGTTCATAAAGTCCCTTTCAGTAGTTAACTCTATAATAGAGTCAATCAAGACATTTTCTAACCTTCTCAACCTTTTAATAGAGTACGTATACAAGTTTTGCTTAAAGTCAAGAAGAGTTACCTTATCTTCATCATCGTCCTCATCTGACTTAGCCATGAGAGCAAACATCCCATTGATACGTTAGCCTCGTCTTGAATCACCAACATTGATGCATCTTCGGGACAATCTGAATCTCCTAACTCGCTTGAAGAGTATCCCCATGCAGCAAGAGCTTTCTTCACTACGTAGTCAGCGACAATTTTTCTGGCACTTTTGTAAGGTACCAAGTCCCTTCGCTTGTCCTTTTCACCTCCTGGCCTTTGATAGTCCTTATTTTCAACTTTAAGCATCGGACAGTCCCTTATAAAGTGCCCAACCTTTCCATATTTGTGACATGAGTCACTATCAGTTGCAGCTCGAGGAGGGTTCCCTCATTTTCTAAACCCTCTGTTTTTTCTTATGATCTTCTGAAATCTCTTGGTAAGATAGTCCATATCATATTCTTCACTAGACACTTCTCCAGTAGTAAATTTGAGTACTAGAGACTTGTCTTTCTTGGCCTTCTTCTTTGAGAGGTCTTGACTTCTATTCATTTCATGTGTCTTGAGATTTCCAATAAGAGCATCCATCATCAGAACTTTCAGATCCTTGGCTTCAGTGATAGCATCTACTTTGCTTTCCCATGACTTAGGAAGAACTCGAAGAACTTTCCTAACTTGCTTGCTAGTATTGATTGGCTCTCCAAGACTTCGTAGCTCATTGGTTATGAAGGAAAGTTTAGTATACATGACATGAATAGTTTCCCCTTCCTTCATTCTAAAATTTTCATATTGAGAAGTAAGCATATCCACCTTTGATTCCTTCACCTGCTCAGTACCTTCATGAGCAGTCCTGAGACAATCTCAGATCTCCTTTGCTGATTCACAGGCAGAAATACGATTATATTCTTCAATACCTATACAACAAACCAACAACTTCTTAGCCTTGTAGCCTTTATCAATCTTCTTTCTATCCGCTTCGTTGTATAGTTGACGAGTCTTTGGATCAACTCTAGTTATCTCACCGTCCTTAACTTCATAAGTTGGAATAAAAGGTCCATCTAATACAATGTCCCATAACACACTATCCTCAGCCATAAGATAGTCATGCATTCTTGTTTTCCACCAGCTATAGAACTGGTCATTGAAATGCGGTGGTCGAGTTGAGGATTGACCTTCTTCTAGGTTAAGTGGAGCAGCTATTCTGATGTAGAAACCACTCTCTTGGTGTTAACCAACTAGAGAGTACCTGCTCTTATACCAATTGTTAGAATACGTGCGTCCACTACCATTCAACGGACCAAGTCCCTTGACACACTCGAAGTAAGAACAACGAGTAAGAAAACACTATAAAACAGCATAAGCAGTTTACGTGGAAACCTCCTTACTGAAGGGAGTAAAACGATGACCTGTCACATAGGATTTTCAACCTTTTTCACTAATATTCTCAAGAAAAAGTGAAACCCGATTACAACAACGTGAGAAAAAGTTATTAATATCACAACCAAGAAATAACTCTACTACTTGAAGAGCCTAAGGAGATTTCACTCTGCCCACGAAGCTATCACCACTAGAAAACTTAGGCTTCAACTAAGCAACACACAAGGCTGCCCACTAAATCACCACGCTCCGGATGACTTAGGATTTTTACTAAGCAACACATAAGGTTACCCACTAAATCAGTTGGACTCAACTAACATAGACTTTTCAACAAACCAAGAGATCTGAATCCTTTATAATTTGAGGAACAGATTTACATTAATCGTTCAGAAGAAATAATCCTAAGACAACTAAGCTTCCAGCTCTTTCAGATTCGAGTTGATCTTGAGGATGCTTCCTCACTCCTTTTGTGAGCCTTTGCAAGAGTTCTTGAGATGTTTTCAAGTTGCAAAAACTAAGATTGTGAATATTGGATGTTTTGTTTATGTAGAATAGTCACAATCCTTAAAGCAATGCCATTGGTTGAGATTTCTGCCGCGTCTTCCATTTTTGCCACTGTTG
The DNA here is from genome assembly GCA_016801875.1 of Solanum sitiens. Classification (NCBI taxonomy): domain Eukaryota; kingdom Viridiplantae; phylum Streptophyta; class Magnoliopsida; order Solanales; family Solanaceae; genus Solanum; species Solanum sitiens. The sequence continues at coordinate 2,739,078 of JABWTJ010000039.1, read as the reverse complement.
GAGACTGTGCACCAACTTTTGGTACTTTTTCCAGCCTGGCAGTGAGAAGTGTATCGATCCAAGGACCAGGTCCCTTCACAAGGTCCCTGGGTTTTTCTTGTGCACTAACCACTTGTACTTTTTCCAGCTTGGCAGTGGAGAGTTTATAACACAATGAACCAGGTCCCTTCATAAGGTCTCTAGATTTGTCAAATCATCAAAACTACAAATAACATTTCTTTTTGCTGAAAAAAAAAGAAAAAAAGATCCTTCCATTCTCTTTCATTTGTGTATGTTGATGCAATGGTATTCAGAAATATCAACATTGTTGAAATTTTCTTTATTCTTGATTGTCTACTTAGAATTTAAATTTCTAAGATTTAAGAAGTGCATAAACTGTAAATCACCAACTAAATATAAATAAATTATTTCACTACAATAACAATAATATATATGGTGTAATCCCACAACTTGGAGCTATGATAGAACCAAAAATTTCACAAAGAGTGTGCAAATTTTCTTCTCTGTATTGTTATAGGTGTGCAAATTTAAATATAAACTCATAATATCTAACATTTAGCTTACATTCACAACATTACTCTTATTTATAAGTGAATAAGGATGCGGACAAACGCAGCATAAGAAAATGTTTAGTGTGAATAATGATTTCACACATGAGTATGTCAAGGCTAGGAATCTTACATAGGTACTTTGAATCACAAAGCAAATCAATTACTTACGAATGTATTTTCTCTCAGTATGAATCTTTGAATCCGATTATTTAGTTCAAACATGCATATGGAATGCTTGTGTTAGCACAGGGTTGTGGCTACCCATTGTTGATCTATCTAAAAGTAACTGTGAAAATAATGCATTAAAACACAATATGTTGGGCCCGTGCTCGAGCACGGGCCATCGCCCATCTAGTATATATATATATATATATATATATATATATAAAATTGCAAATCAGAAGCGCCTGAAATTGTTACATGACAAAGGACGAACATGATTACCAGTAAAGGTGTTTTAGGAAATTCATGATCCAAAGACAAATATCTACTTTTTAAAAAGCTTAAATAATCAAACAAATAATAAGTTTCAAAATTGTCTATCAATATAAAATATAATAGTAACAACATATCTCATGGTCTTGAGGTTTTAATATGTCAAAAAAAAGGAATACATCAATCTTCAGACATATTAATTTGTCTAAGTTTTAAAATCTCCAATAAAATAACATAAAAACATCAAACTAAACCATCACAATTTTTAATCAGAGTAACATAATGCTGCTTTGATTTTTAAAACTATAGAGCTCAAAAGGTTATGAATATAAGTCATTGCCTCCATTTGTTGTTGTTGAGAGATTAAATGATTATTGGCACAAATTAATTTTTGCAAAGCCACTGTCAAGATTGAACCATTTTGTACATTTCCATTATTGTTCCTATCTGAGCCGAGGCGACCGTCACGACTTATGATGATACCTGAGGGCAAAATAGCAATTTCTTTTGCATCACTTCCATCGACAATTGAATTGTATGTTGATAAATCTATGAGTCCATAGATTAAAAAAGCTCCCATTTCATCAATGTTTGACTCTTGAAGAAGTAACTTGTTCTCCGTTGGCATATAAGACTGCATACATTACAACAATTTAAGGAAAAACAGTATAAGCACTATAAGAAGAAATAAGAATTTCTGAGGGATAATTTATGAAGCTAAACAACAAAAGATTCATCTCTAATTACATCGAATAATGTATGTAAAATAATGTTATTAACTATAGCTGATTTTGCAAAAGATAATTGATGAATTTCATAATCAATTCTTGTCCCTTTTATAGTCATATGTATTTATCATAATTAGTTTACCTTAAAATAAAAAGAAAGAAAATCAAGTGGAATTATAAATCCAGAAAATATGTCAAATGAAGACTTGCTATAATAGGCTAAGTTATCATAATGTGAAGAAGATTTTCAAATTGCAAGTTTATAAATTAAATGCATCAAAAAAAGGTCTTGTTTACTTGTGTTTAATTTACTACAACTCATAAGTGAAACTGGGCCAGAAAAACCATCTTTAATTTAATAATCATAGATTAAAAAATAAGTGTGGGGGAGGGGTAGTTACAAGTTAGAAATTTTGATATTTTTACACGTGAATACAAGATGAATCCAAATCATAAGTACATTTATTTTATTCTTCAGATATAGTGAAATATCCTGATAATTAAAGAAGAAAATAGTAAATTTTAATAAATATATAAATTTGACAAATATACCTGAATGATTTTTATATTATTTTCTAGAGAAGCTCCTGTACGTACTCGATCTTTCTCAGATATATTATTTTCATCGCACAAAACATCCCACTAACAATAAAAAAAATATTAATCAAAATTGGATGATAAACAAACGCATTGTTTGATCATGAAAAATTAATTCATGAGATGAGTTTTGTAAACCATATAATTAAATAAAATAAATCATGCACAATTAATGGTAACACTTGAACATGTAGATAACGAGTCCAATATTACCATATCAAATAGAATTGAGGACTTCATCTTAATGGTTTCAAAGATTCTTAACAGTGAACTTATTCTAACTTTAATGTTATGAGTTCAGATTCTCATATTTATCTTAATAGGACGTTTGGTTCATTACACTAAAATTGAATATACGGTGCAAATATGCATACGGACAGACCTATGGCTAACAACAACATTTCACTATAACATCTAATTTTATTTGAAACTGATATTAATATTATATTATATTAACATGTTCTCTATAATAAAATTTATATTTAACAACAAAAAAGAATATTTGAAACAAACCACACTATTATAAAGAAGGTTTGATACATACCTGACATCTTGTGTTGTCATCTTTGAGGAAATTAAAAATAGTTTCAAATGAAAGGGGAAGCCATAGAGAAGTAGCAGCAGTGGCAATGAAGCCTTGTGGTTGGGTAATTTCTAAATTTTTTCTTAGAGAAACCCTATTTCCATTCAATTGTGATGAAGTTGAAAAATCTAATTCATCTTTCATGCTTAGGATTTCAAAAAAACTCTTCACCATCCTTTGAGATAGATTCATCAAATTATTCACCCCTTTTGGAATATCATAAACCACTGAAAATTAAAAAAAAAAAATTAATATGAATATATCAATTAGGGTGTGCTTAGTGTGACAGAAATCAATTTTTAGACAATAATTTGTTTTGAAAAAAAAAGTATTTTAAAACATTTAATGGAGATTAATCCGTGATAATAATATTAGCAAACCAGATAGTGTTTTGATGATATTTTTGAGTGTTAGAAGATGACAGTAATTGCTAGTGTTGTTAAAGTGTTGATATAATGTTAAAAATTTGGATAATTATGAATAAAAAAAGGCTTCCCCAAAAATATGTGAAAAGAGATCATTTTCCCGTATCTTCGATAGAAAAATATTTTCTTTAGAAATGACTATTTCGAGTTAAAACTTGAGATAATTGCAAAGAAAAATGTCTTTTATCCAAAATAAAAGAGGTGATTAATTTTCAAACCCTTTAGATGGAAAACATTTTCTCTAGTCAAACATAAAAAAAAAATAACTTTTTTTTTTTTTTTTAAGAAAATAATCTTCCACACCAAACACACTTTTAAAAAGAAGGCTATATTTCAAATAAACAAGAAAAAGGAGGGATGGATTTAAGCTCCACCAAGATTTTGTCTTTTTAATTCAAGCCGCTCTAAGGTGACAATTTCTTTTACATAGATACTTATCTTTTATTATATACTAAAATTTGAGGTCATAAGTATCTTTTATTATATACTAAAATTTGAAGTCACAAATATATAAAGGAGGAGATATAAAATCGAACCTCCTTTGAGATCATGCTCTGTTGGACATATTGCACCCATTGCAAAATTATATCTCTCAGACATCCTTTGAAGCGTAACAATCCATCTTTCAGCTCCATATGTTTGATAACCATACACCAAGTCTTTAAAGATACTTTTAACCTGATTTTTATCATCTACTTGAATATGTTCAATCCATGTAACCTACAAGGAAAAGAATAATCACGAAAGCAAATAAAATTAAAATTAGCTGGATCATTGGAAATGTTTTTTATTGGAACATAATAGTGTATGTTATAAGGTTAAAATTGTTTAAGATAGTATCTAGGGCTTGAACAGTATAACATGGGTCGGGATTCAACATTATTACATTAATAATACTCATAGGTCTGTCGATTCTCATAGCACATGTTAAAAAATATAGTTATTGAATATAATGCATTAAATACAACTTATAAGATTGTTCGCGGCAATGTGCAACGTTATTCATGAGACAAAAAGATAATTTTTTTCCAATAATGAGGACACTTTAACAAGTCCGTAACACACGTCCAAAAGTTAAATATTTAAAACGTGAACAACATAACATTAAAATCTAAAATTTGATAAATCAAGAATTAAGATAGGTTTGATTATAATTATATCATATGAAGACAAATAGACATCATAATATATGCATCGGTACATGTAAACTTTTACTTATGTAACATACTTTTCTGAAAATAAGCTACATGTAAATGGTGATATATCTTCCAATTGTTTGAGTTGTGCAAACAAACTCTTGCGAAAATGTGGGGTACCATTGTGTGTCCCTGTGGTCCAGCCCTTCGCCGGACCCCGGTATGGAAGGAGGTCAATACATTAAGCTGCCTCTTTAAATAAAATATATAAAGAGAGAAATTATTCTTACCATACTTCCTCCATTGCCCATATCTTGGATTGCAAAACCAGAAGGAAACTTCCAAGCATAAGAAGGTACATGAGTTTGGATCTCCTTGAATATATCATATGAAACATCCAACATTATCCATGTTGTTTGATCAAGTTTTCTAAAACAAGGTATGATGAAAAATTCTCTAGCTTCCACTAAAGGAGATAAAGTATGTAATTGTTCATACATCTGTTTTCAAGAACCAAAAAATAATTAGTTTATTTTAACAAGCAATTTTAATATTTATCTGAATTTAGTGGGAAAATTCAAAATAAGTAATAATTTACCAATTGTATAGCGCCTTCAATATTCCCAGGATTAATAACATCAATATTCCTAGCTTTTCTAACTATAGTTGGAAACATGTTCATCCATTTGATCTGCATATACAAAATCAATCATTTTAGATATATAAGTAATGATTAAACAATAATATTTGCACCTCAAAATAATTTCAAGTAATCAGAGGAGCTATTTAAATACTCATTGCTCATGTCTGTCGCTCCATTTAAACTCATCATAATCAATATTGTATGTGAGAAAATTAAAAAATTAAGTGGCCTATTGAAAAATAACTATAAATTTGAAGTCGTTGAAAAAATCCAAAATTTTCAATAATAGTTCAAAAAGTGGCTAGCACACACAATTTTTACTCTGCTATATATATATATAACAAAACAAACCTAAGATCCTCTTACTAGCATGTTCTAAATTCGTATGAGCTTAAGCCCAAAATATACAATATCACTCGTAAACTAAATTGTTATAGCATGAAAACGTTCAAAAAAATTACCGGATCAAGAAATATTGGAATCAACTCAGTTGCGGTCATTGGCACAACTCCAATATGCTTTGATGATTCAATTCGAGTAGTGGATGATTTATAAGGACGATACGTATTTGGAAATTTTCTATCATAACTCTCACGATGTATAAAACACCTCTCATCACCTGATGATTTTACCCAGATAGGATCATTCACATCCAAAAGCACAAGCATTTCTTTCATACCAGCATCAACAATATCAAAAATTGATTTTTCCCTATTGTCATGATGAATACCATTATTTTCTTGTGGTAATGAGGACATAATTGGGATGTTATTGTTATTTATTAATTGTGCTTGAACATTATTGTCTTCATTATGATTGTTTTCTTGATCAAAAGGAATGGGAGATCCACATATAATTTGGCTCAACAAGAAATCAATAGAGGAATCTGGTAGAGATCCAAGAGTAGAACTCAGTGGTGCCAAATTTGAATCCATCCCAAAAGATATTCCACGAGAACTTGAGATGATTCTTGATATTCTTAAGTGCTGCAAAATAGTAAAAAATATCAACAAAAAAAAAGAAAAGCTATATATTTCATCATGAATAGAAAAAAGAAGCATACCATTTTCACTTAAAATCCTATTAGTAAGCCAAGGAAAAGAGGAAATGAGAAGCATTATAAAAAAATATGATAACCACAAATTCCAGAATCCATCTTAAACATTCCAAATACGAAGACCAGACACAGAAAATGTTGGATCCCAACCAGTATAAAAACATTTGGTGTCAAATTTACATTCCGCATTTCTATTCTTGCATGTGTGTTAAGATGCTTTGCATATATCATAAGTAAACTAGGGGAAACAGCCAGTCTACATAAAATAAGAAGAATAAGGACAATGATCATCACCCCCACACCCTCTTGAATTTTTACTAGTTATCAGAGCAAGATCCACAACTTATTTCCTAACAAGAAGTGAGAAAAGACCATGTAAAATTATGTTACTATTGAAGCAGGAACTTGACAAATAATATCTCGTCGTTTCAATGAGAAACATTTCTCCCGTTGGAAAGTAAAAATGAAAACATTCATCAAATCTTATGATATGAGAGTCTGGAGAGTTACTAAGCTTGGAGACAGCCCTATTCCTCATACCAATAAGTAAACTAGTAAGAAATCTTTTATCAATAAATCTTCCCCTAGTAGGATCTATTATAATTGAGTCACTGTTGACTCAAGCCTATTTCTAATAGTTTCAAATCTAACCCCAACGAAGTCAAGTCAACATGGGTACCTAACAAAAAATTAATTATTCTTTATTATAGGAACACCACAAGAAGTTAGAAGGAAAATGATACTTTCTTAGTAAATGTTCGAATCATATGACAGGCAACAAAAAACTATTTAAACTTATTGAAGATTTTGAAGGAGGAAACATACGATTAGGAGACAACTCTAAAGGAATTGTAATTGGTATAAGGTAATTTTACTTTTAATGAATATTGCCATATTACTTATGTTTATCTTGTGAATAGATTAAAAGACAAACTTCTGAACAAATTAACTATGTGACGCGAAGCTTGAAGTAAGGTTGAAGAAACCATGATGTGTTATTGAAGGCAACATCGAAATATTTCTACTACCTAGAATTAGAGACAAAAATGTGTATGTCCTAGACTCCATTAAAAGCATAAGTGAAACACTTTTTAGCCTTATTATCAGGAAATCCTTGGATTTTGGCATAAGAAATTTGGTCATTCATGCATGTGTCTCATTGAAAAACAATCTAGACATGATCCGGTACTTGGACTGTGAAGCAATATCATACCGCAAGTACCGTATCTGTAAGCATGTCAAAAGGGTAAGAAAATTACTAGAAATTTTTTTATTTCAAAAGATATTATGTGTACTTCTAAGCCCTTGAAGCTACTTCATATGGACCTTTTCGGTCACACTCAAACTACAAGCATCGATGAAAAAAATATGTGCATTTTTATTGATTATTTCTGTTGATTTACTTGGATTATATTTGTTGATCATAAAGAAGATAATATGGAGAGAACAAAATTAGAGTTCTTATGTGAAAAAGTACAGAGAGACTTGGATACTACATTTACCTCTATATGAAGTGATTATGTAGGAGAATTTGAAAAAGGCTTTTGAAAAGTTCTGTTAAGGGCAAGGCTACTCTCACAATTTTATCATTTCCAAGATCTCCTCGTCAAAATGGAGTCGTAGAGTGAAAGAACAAAACTGTTATGACCGAACCCTTTATGAGAGGCACCAACACTAGCGTAGAATGATAGAACCAACTATATACTAACATACCATCAACGAAACAACAAAAAGGGAGTAGTTTTCAACACTTAAAACTAATATCATTGTTAGCGGAAACGTGAAACTAAAGAACAAGGAAGAACAACAATATTTAACGTGGTTCGGATCAAAATGATCCTAGGTCCACCAAAGAACAACTGCACCAATATTTATTTCACTCTACAACGAATACAAGTTAAATACTACAAGAGAGAGAACACAAATGCCTTAGAAGGTGAGAAGGCAAGTGAGAGGATGATTTGAAAATGAATTAAGAGCTACCTATTTATAGGAATAAATTCATCCTATTGATGTCATCCATGACATCACTATGTGTCAAAATTGTCAAGGTTAAGAATATGAAACCATTTTATGGTTTGCCTAAATTTCACCTACCAAGATACAATCTTTGACTTTTATTTTGTACTAATTATCTTCCTACCAAATATTCATGTTAATGCATCTTCCATTTAGTTTGATTCCACAAGAACCAAAACCAACTCTTTCAATCTCCACCTTGGTTTGTGTTCCAAGCATGCGTATAAACAACTCCGGCCAAAACTTCTAAGCTTACTGGGCAATCCCATTGTAAGAAACAAGAAGAATCAAACCTTTGTTGAACATACCAGCTCCACCTAGCAGTTGTTCTCTTAGAGTTGCATCAATTGATGCATACTCCCGCCAAGTCCTTGTAGTGTGCAAACTTGGCAAGCGGGACTATTTTGGTTAACATGTCTGCAGCGTTATCGTCTGTGATAACCTTCTCAACCTTGATAGCTCCCTTTTCTACGACATCTCGAATAAAATGAAATCTGACATCAATGTGTTTGGTGCGCTCATGAAATCTTTGATTTTTAATTAAATGAATAGAACTTTGACTATCACATTTTAGAATTGATTAAAGCTGAACCGAACTCAATTCTGCCACCAAACCTTTCAACCAGATAGCTTCTTTCATTGCCTCCATTGCTGCCATATATTCTGCCTCTGTTGTAGACAAAGCGACAATCGACTGTAAAGTCGATTTCCAACTAACGGCACTGCCAACGAGAGTAAAGATGTATCCAGTTGTGGACCTCCTTCGATCAAGATCCCCTGCATAGTCAGAATCTATATAACCGAGAATTGAAATACCTTCACTTTTCCGGAAGGTTAGGCCAACATCAGGAGCTCCTTTGAGATATCTCAATATCCACTTGACAGCTTCCTAGTGCCTTTTTCCTGGATTTGCCATGTACTTACTTACCACACTTACAGATTGGGCAATATATGGACGTGTGCATACCATAGCATACATAATGCTACCAACTGCACTCGCATAAGGAACCTTTGACATATGATCCACCTCATCCATAGATTGAGGCATTTGTAAATCTGAAAGCTTGAAATGAGAAGCTAACGGTGTACTTACAGGCTTGCTCATATGCATATTGAATCTTTCAAGAACTTTTCCGATGTACCTCTTCTGAGAAAGATGTACAACACCATTTTCTCTTGAAATTTCCATTCCAAGGATTTTCTTTGCAACTCCTAGATCCTTCATGTCAAATTCATTGCTCAACAGTTTCTTCAAAATATTTATCTCTGTGATATTGTTAGCAGCAATAAGCATATCATCAACATACAACAATAGATAAATCATAGAGTTACCAGACATCTTCTTGTGATACACACAACTATCAAATGCACTCCTCGAAAATCCATGTTTAGTCATGAATGCATCAAACCTCTTGTACCACTGTCTAGGGGATTGCTTCAAACCATACAAAGACTTCTTAAGTTGGCATACATGGTCTTCTTTTCCTTCAGCTAGGAAACCTTCAGGCTGATCCATATAGATTGTCTCTTCTAGATCACCATGTAAGAAAGCAGTTTTGACATCAAGCTGTTGACGCTCTAAATCAAATTGTGCAACCAATGCTAGTAGCACGCGAATTGAGCTATGTTTCACGACTGGAGAAAAGATCTCATTGTAGTCATTCCATCCTTCTGACTGAAACCCTTTGCAACCAATCTCGCCTTGAACCTAGCATCTTCCACTTCTGAAATACCTTCTTTCTTTCTGTAGACCCATTTGCATCCAACTGTCATCATCCCCTTTGGCCTTTTAACTAAGACCCGTGTATTATTTTTGTGAAGAGACTCCATCTCTTCCATCATGGCTAACTGCCATTGTGCAGCATCTTTGCAAGAAGTTGCTTTAACATACGAAGAGGGCTCGAGATCCTTAATCTCTTCTTCTGCAGATACGAACGCATGTGCAATCAGATTTTCTTGCTCTATAAGACGTTTCGGTTTCCATATCTGCCTTTTGTCCCTTTCCTTCGCAATTGTGTATGGTTTATTGGAAGCAAGTTCTTTAAGATCTGCATCTTTTGACTCTTCAATTTGAGTCTCTTGATCCCGTTCCTTGGTAAGCTCCACCGGTAGCTCCACCTGCTCGTTGTTCTCGTTTCTATATAACTCCACAGAAACTTTATGAGGATCAAGTATAGAGGATTCATCAAAGGTAACATCTCTACTAACTACAAATTTGAGTAAATACAAACACCATAGTTTGTACCCTTTTACTCCATCTACATACCCTATAAATATGGCCTTTTTAGCCCTTGGTTCAAGCTTTCCTTCATTAACATGATAATAAGCTGGACACCCAAATATTCGCAAGTATGAATAGTTAGAGGGTTCACCTGACCAGACCTCATTCGGAGTCTTAAAGTCAATCGCTGATGCTGGAGACCAATTGACAATATGAGAAGTAGTATGAAGTGCTTCAGCCCAAAATACTTTGGACATCTTAGCTTGTAAGAGCATACAACGAGCCTTCTCAAGAAGAGTTCTGTTCATTCTCTCGGCAACTCCATTCTGCTGTGGTGTGTGCCTGACCGTCTTATGCCTTGCGATCCCATGAACCTTGTAGAAATCATTGAACTCTTCACTGCAAAACTCCAAGCCATTGTCCGTGCGAAGATACTTGATTTTCCTCTCCATTTGATTTTTCAACCAAAATCTTCCACTCTTTAAATGCTTCAAAAGCATCACCTTTTGTCTTCAGAAAATGCACCCAAACCTTTCGTGAAAAATCATCAATGAATGTGAGAAGATACCTCTTTTCTCCCTTCGATGGAAGCTTAGAGGGACCTCATAAATCTGAATGGATGTAGTCTAGCACCCCTCCTATCTTGTGCTTGCCAGTGCTGAAGCTGACCTTTTTTTGCTTCCCTAAGACGCAGTGCTCACAAAATTCAAGTGTGCTGATCTTCTCACCATTCAAAAGGTTGTGGTTGCTCAACATCTCCAATCTTCGTGCGCTCATATGGCCTAGTCTCATGTGCCATAATTTTGCCTTGTCATAATTAGATAACTGCACTGTAGATGCATTTACAGAGCCAATAATAGTGCTTCCCGCAAGTGTGTAGAGGCCATCCTCCAGCTTGGCCTTCAACATGACTAAAGACCCTTTAGTCACTTTCATAGTTCCTCCTTCACTCATGTACTTATAGCCTTGTTTATCTAAAGTACCCAGGGAGATCAAATTATTCTTTAGATCAGGAACATGACGGACTTCTGTAATAGTCCTCACGATTCCATCATGGTAGCGAACATGAACTGAACCAATGCCAACTATTTTACAAGTTGCATTATTGCCCATTAATACAGTTCCTCTGCTTGTTTCATAGCTGCTGAACCAATCTTTTTGGAATGTCATATGCAGAGTACAATCAGAGTCTAAGACCCATTTGTTGTCATAGACTCCACTATTGCATGATGTTGTTAGTACATAATCATCATGATTATCATGTTGCTCAACAATGGATGCGCTCGCCTTTTCTTTGGACTTCGACATAGGGCAATCTCGTTCAAAGTGCCCTTTCTTGTGACAGCCCCAACATTCCGCATTCTTTTTGTTCACACGAGACTTTGATCTGTACTTCGATTTGCTCCTTCCCTGTTTGCTAGTACGACCTCTTACAAAGAGTCCACTAGCTTCATCACTTTTGTCTTCTTCAAAATGCATCCGCACATCACAAGAGTTTAGTGCTTGTCGCACTTGCTCAAGTTTAATAGGTTGTTTGCTATACATCATTGAATTCTCAATATCACGATATTTTGAAGTCAATGAAAATAGCAAAGAACATACAAGCGTCTCCTAGTCCTTTTTAATTCCAGTAGTTTGTACGTCCATCACAAGTTTATTGAACGCATCTAGATGGTCTTGCAACAAAGTACCTGAATCCATCTTAAATGTATGAAGACGCCATTGTAACAATATCCTTGTTGTCACTGACTGGTCCTAGTAAAGCCCTTCCAGCTTTTTCCATAACTCTTTGGCCGTCTCTTCGGTACTTGTACTCACTTCACAAAGTACGTTAGGTGCAAGGGACAGTTGGATTGCACTCAATGCATCTCCTTCAATCTTTTCCTTGTCGGAATCCGATATCTTATCGAGGTACTTTTCGTCAATAGCATGGATTGAACCTTACCTCCACAGTAACGCTATCATCTGGATTTTCCAGATATTGAAGTTGTTGCGCCCACTAAATCTATCAATTTCAAACTTCATGGAACTCATTTTTTTACTTGTTCTTCCTATTCTACTATAATGTATTTGAAACTACAGAAAACCAAAGTAATCCTTTTCTGATGTGGAAGTTCAGACTGTGCTGCAACCACAGAGCATACTCAGATAGAACCTTGGCTCTGATACCAATTGTTAGCGGAAACGTGAAACTAAAGAACAAGGAAGAACAACAATATTTAACGTGGTTCGGATCAAAATGATCCTACGTCCACCAAAGAACAACTGCACCAATATTTATTTCACTCTACAACGAATACAAGTGAAATACTACAAGGGAGAGAACACAAATGCCTTAGAAGGTGAGAAGGCAAGTGAGAGGATGATTTGAAAATGAATTAAGAGCTACCTATTTATAGGAATAAATTCATCCTATTGATCATCACTATGTGTCAAAATTGTCAAGGTTAAGAATATGAAACCATTTTATGGTTTGCCTAAATTTCACCTACCAAGATACAATCTTTGACTTTTAATTTGTACTAATTATCTTCCTACCAAATATTCATGTTAATTCATCTACCATTTAGTTTGATTCCACAAGAACCAAAACCAACTCTTTCAATCATAAATAAAAATCATTATCACCAAACCTTGGGGAAGTAACACCCTAAAAACTAAAAGTCGTGTACCAAAACATCTACATTGTATAGGATGTGGGAATGCAACCCCAAAACAATAAGAGTCTAAATTTGTAAAATGGACTAGAGGGGATAGAGGAATGTATAGTAACTTAGTAGAAGTTGTTCACACTTGGATTCAACAACTGCTAGAATCACAGTTGAGGTTGCGAAGAACCCGACAAAATTTGCCCTGAGCAAGTGAACTATTCGTACATAAAATCCAAAAGTGTACTAGTAGGATCATCGACCAACTCTAGTGATATAAATATGAATGATAGGCAATATAACATGATCAAATCATTACAACAAAGTCAATCCGGTTCACTCATGGAACCCACACACAAACAATCACATGTACTAGGTGTTGTACCCAAGCACACCATTTGTAATTTGTACCGTTGTGGTACCCTAGCCAACCATAAAGATATCATGTACCAGGCGTGGTACATGAGCCTACCAAATATATACCAAGTGTGGTATCCAAACCAACCAAGAAATATCTTCTACTAGGCATTGTACCCGAGCCAAACATTAGTATGTACCCAGCGTGATACCCGACCAACATACAATCACACATCATAATCAAAGTAACAAGCACAATACATAAGTTCACACTTGTACTCCGAAGTAAACACATTCATTTTAGGAGATTCACACAAGCTAGCATTTCAGTTTAGACTCCTTCCATTCCAGAAAAATGCATTATACAGAAAATACTAATGAACAATACTTCAAAGGCATCCAACAAACAACAAGTTACAAATTTTTATCACAAGAACAAGGAGCAGATTACTATAAAACCAGAAACAATGAAGAATAAAAATCATAGGAGGAGAGAAAGGAAGAATAAGGACAATTGACCCCCACACCCTCTTGTACTTTTAATAGTTATCAGAGCAAGATCCGCTACTTATTTCCTAACAAGAAGTGAGAAAAGATCATGTCAACTAAGTTACTACTGGAGCATTATTTTAAAATGGAAATTGACAAATAATATCTCGTTGTTTCAATGAGAAACATTTCTCTCGTTGGAAAGTAAAAATGGAAAAATTCATAAAATCTTATGATGTGAGAGTTTGGAGAGTTATTAAGCTTGGAGGCAACCTATTCCTCATATCAATAAGTCAACTGGTAAGAAATCTTTTATCGACAAATCTTCCCCTAGTAGGATCTATTATAATTTAGTCACTGTTGACTCAAGCCTATTTCTACTAGTTTCAAACTTATTGAAGATTTTGAAGGAGGAAACATATGATAAGGAGACAACTCTAAACGAATTGTAATTGGTATAAGGTAATTTTACTTTCAATGGATATTGCAATATCTATCTTGTGAATAGATTAAAATACAATCTTTTGAACAAATCAATTATGTGACGCGAAACTTGAAGTAAGATTCAAAAAATCATTATGTGTTATTAAAGGCAACACTGAAAAACTCTACTACCTGGAATTAGAGATAAAAATGTATATGTCCTAGACTACATGAAAAGCACAAGTGAACACATTTTTCTAGCCTAATTATCAGGAATCCTTGGATTTTGGCATAAGAAATTTGGTCATTCTTGATCAGGTACTTAGACTGCCCAAGCAAGATCATACCAAGTACCATATCTGTCATGCATGTCCAAAGGGTAAGAAAACTAGAAATTCTTTTATTTCAAAAGATATTTCGTGTACTTAGCTAAGACCTTGAAGCTACTTCATATGGACGTTTTCAGTCCCACTCAAACTACAAGAATCGATGAAAACAATATGTGCATTTATCATTGTTGATTTATTTGGGTTATATTTGTTGATCATAAAGACGATACTCTGAAGAAATTAGAGTTCTTCTGTGATCAAGTACAGAGAGACTTGGATACTACATTGTATTATCTCTATATGAAGTGATTATGTAGGAGAATTTGAAAATAAGGCATTTGAAAGATCTGTAAAGAGCAAGGCTACTCTCACAATTTTATCATTTTCAAGATCTCCTCATCAAAATGAAGTCGCAGAGTGAAAGAACAAACTTTTTATGACCCAATCCATATGAGAGACACCTACATTAGCTAGAACAAACTATCACCTACATTAGCTAGAACAAACTATCTACTAACATGCCATCAACTAAACAACAAAAAGGGACTAGTTTTTATTGACACTGAACGACTCAGCCTTGTTAGTTACTGTTAGTTCAGTTTAGTTAGGATACTGCAGCAGTCATTATTTATTTATATTTCGTTATTAGTGTTTGTTTAGGAGTTTTCTTATTCTCTCTGTAATTCTATTTAATACTCGTTTAAGTTCATTAATAAAGTATCTTCTTTCAGCACTTACTCAGTGTTTATATGATATTAGAGCTCTATAAGCTCTAACAAGAACGATCAATTTTTTTTCCTTCTTCTATGCGTCTCTCACGCAGATCAGCAAGAATGACCAATCATAACGGTACCAACAGTCCTAGAGTTTTTAATGCTGACAACATAACGGGTATCAACGTCATTATTTAATTCAATCATGCATCCCAATTACCTATCAAACTCAGTGGTGGCCACAACTTCGCTACATGGAAAGTGCAATTCTCCATGCTTATGTATGGAAACAACCTCTTTGGTCATCTCGATGGGACCACTCCGGCTCCTACTCGCACGATCGCCATTGGCACAAACACATCTTCCAATCCTGCCTTCTTAACTTGGTTCCGTCAATACCAGCTCATCCAGAATGCCCTCATGGCTTCGGTCGAACCCACTATTGCCTCCACAGTTGCTGCCACCAACTCGTCTAAATCATCTTGGGATGCTCTGCATACCACTTACGCAAACAGATCCCAAACTCGTGTCTTTAGTCTGCGTGATCAACTTTTCCGCGTCACCAAGGACTCTCGCTCCATCACCAAATATCTTCATACTATTCGGTCTCTTACGGATGAGTTAGCCACTGCTGGTTCTCCTGTATCCAACCCTGAACTCATTGTCAAAATCCTTAGTGGTCTAGGCCCTGAGTTTCAAGAAATCTCTGCTGCCATATGTGCACGTGATACGGCTGTCTCCTATGAGGAATTGTTTGAAATGCTGCTGGACCATGAAATCTTTCTTCGCGACAAGGATGTTAAGAAACTGTCCAGCCCCATAACTGTCGTTATTGCTAAATTCGGCGCCAATAATCGCAACACTCGCAGGAAGAACAACAATTCTCAACAATGGCATCAAAATTCACGTCCAAACGCCCCACGATAGCGGCAGTCCAACTCCAATCCAAACTCTGTTATTCGATGTCAACTATGTAATAGAGTTGGTCACACAGCTAATGTCTGCCGCTCAAAGTCTCACAATCACTTTGAAGCCAAAGCCAACTATGCTGATTGATTTACTGCCACCACCAACCCTTGGATAGTCGACTCAGGCGCCACCCATCACATCACAACGGAGCCACAGAACCTACAACCATACTACGATAACGAGGATGTCTCCATGGGTGATGGTAACAAAATTCCCATCTCTCACACTGAATCTACTCAATTAAATGCATCAAATAATGTTTTAAGCTAACACATACTCTGTGTGCCTCGTCCATTAAACGCAAGCTTCTTTCTGTTTCTAAATTATGTAAAGATAATTTGAAGTCCATTGAATTTTTTCCTTAACTTTGTTGATAAGGATATGAAAACGCGGAAGGAACAATGGACTGTATGAGTGGCCTGTCTCATATCCCAAGCTCACATGACTGCCACATCCACTCCTCTCACTACTTGGCATCAACGTCTTGGTCATCCTCACTCTAGGGTTCTTACGTTTATTTTAAATAAATTATCGCTACCTATTCATGAGCGAGACAAACTCTCTTATTGTAATTCTTGCTTATAGAATAAAGCCCATCGGCATCCTTTTACCCGATTATCTTTGTGTAGTGCTAAACCGCTTCAAATTATTGTTAGTAATTTATGGCGGCCATCACCCGTCTTATCTCTTGACAAAAAATTGTACTATTGTATTTTTGTTTATCACTATACAAAATACACTTGGCTCTACACATTAAAAAATAAAAGTGAAGTCAAAGAGATCTTCCAAAAATTTCATCCTATGATGGAAAAACATTTTCACACCGAAGTTTTATCACTCTACACTGATGGCGGGGGAAAGTATAAAAGTCTTGACCCCTATCTCTCACCTCACGGTATTGAACACCTCACCACCCAACCTTATACACCTCAACGAGTTGTACTTGCAAAACGACGACATCGCCATATTGTCGAAACTGCAAGAACACTCTTACATGATGCATTCCTTCAGCCTTGTTAGTTCAGTTTAGTTAGGATACTGCAACAGTCATTATTTATTTATATTACGTTATAAGTGTTTGTTTAGGAGTCTTCTTATTCTCTGTGTAATTCTATTTAATACTCGTTTAAGTTCATTAATAAAATATCTTCTTTCAGCACTTACTCAGTGTTTATAGTTTTCAACACTTAAAACTAATATCATAAATAAAAATCATTATCACCAAACCTTGGGGAGTAACACCCTAGAAACTAAAAGTCGTGTACCAAAACATCTACATTGTCTAGGATGTGGGGATGCATCCCCAAAATAACAGGAGTCTAACTTTGGAAAATGGACTAGAGGGAATAGAGGAATCTATAATAGCTCGGAAGAAGTTGCTCACACTTGGATTCAACAAGTGTTAGAATCACAATTGAGGTTGCGAAGAAGCCGCCAAAATTTGCCATATACTCAAAAAAAAAAAGAGCAAGTGAACTATCAGAACACAAAATCCAAAAGTGTACTAGTAGGATCATCGGCCAACTCCAGTGATATAAAATATGAATGGATGACCAAAACATAGAAAAATAGATAACATAGGCAATAAACATGATCAACATCATTACAACAAAGCCAACCTAGTTCACTCATGGAACCCACACACAAATAATCACATGTACAAGGTATTGTACCCGAGCACACCATTTGTAATTTGTACCGCCGTGGTACCAGAGCCAACCATATAGATATCATGTACCAGTCGTGGTACATGAGCCTACCAAATATGTAACAAGCATGGTACCCAAACCAACCAAGAGATATCATCTACTAGGCATTGTACCCGATCCAAACATTAGTATGTACCAAGCGTGGTACCCGAGTCAACATAATCACACACCATAAATCAAAGTAACAATCACAATACATAAGTTTACACTTGTACTCCGAAGTAAACACATTCATTTTAGGAGATTGATACAAGCTAGCATTTCAGTTTAGTCTCCTTCCGTTCTGTAGAAATGCATTATACAGATCATATTAATGAATAAGTTAGCAAGCACACATAACATAAATAGGAAACAAACAGTCATCACCTACCTCGAATCAACTGCAAAATTCTCTACAAAACTTGAGTTATTCCCTTGTTAGTTTGTTCTTGGTCTAGGAAAATATCAATACAACACATAATCATACCCAATTGACCTAAATACACATGAATTATATCCTAATCCCAAACCCGATGCCAATTTCATGATAACTCTACCCACACCGCAGGTTTTCTACCATTTTACCAATCCAAACTCTCCCCTAAATTAAAGTAACCACCATTTATTCTTACCCCTATGAATTGAATAATCAACCTAGGGAAGTAATTTAATTAGCTTTACTGATGATAATGATGGAAAATATAAGAAAATCATCCTCGGTTGCCCCCGCACTTCCTTAAGACAAGGTTGCAAATTATTGAGATGTTTTGGGAATTTTTTAAATTTATTGCGACTTACCCCCACTATAGAGGCCTAATCCCACTATAGAAGGAGTTAAATTTACCGTTATAGAGACATAAAGTCGAGACTCCTCCAAAATTAGATTATTTCTCAACACACCATGTTCCAAACCAACCCTTTCAAGCTCAGTCCCTTATCAGGAGTTTTATTTGCCTGAATTTACTTATGAAAAAGTCCTTTGTACTGCTTATTGTCTTAGTAATAGAAAAAGGTTTTGTTAAAGTCACATCGATCAACTTCAAGTCTTCGAATTCTTTGCAACTCAGACTACAAACTTCATATGTACGCTGATGTTGATTGGACTTCTTGTAGATGGGATTTTTTGAGAGCCCTATGGTATTCTACATCATTGTATGTATGCAGTGCCTAGTTTAACACCAAGTTTAAGCATAATTCTCATAGAATGTTATTGAACATTATATTACACCTTATAAGGGGATTTATGAAATTAAAGGTAATGATTCTTGCAAATTTGGTGAATCAACAAATTTAGCAGAAGCATTAGAAGCTAAACATGAACAAATGTTAATTAAAGAGCAAAAATATTAAAGGTTTACCTCCTCTCTCATCCTTTGACTTTCCATTTTCAAATTTTCTAAATTACGCATTCTTTCTTCTTCTCCAATGAATGGACCATCACATTTTGGGCACATATTATTTTTCTTCTTCTCCTTCATTGCCATAATCTCACAACGGAAAATTTCATTTTCTTTTCGAAGAGTATCGCTGTCTGATTTATCATCTTTTGCCTGAGGAAATATATATTTAATAAAAATTAATCTCACACAATTCATACACACATATAAGAAGTCAAACAAAATCAGATTCATGAGTTAATTAACTGTTTAAAGAGATTGAAATTAATAGTTCCTGGATAATATCATTTTTCATTCCTAAAATTTAAAAATATTTTGATTTTGGTCCTTTTGATATTTGAAAATTTCCATTTACATTTAAATTTAATCGAAATGTGTGTTTGTAATTCTTTTATGTAAAGTTGTATGTCGTAAGAACTACTTTCAAAACTATATTATCATCAAAATATGAAGTAACAATATAAGCTTAATATAAAGACCTAGTTAATTAAGTCATGGGGAGTCAATAATTATGATAAATTTGGGAATATATTTACAATAAGAATCAAAAGTGCACATTTCAATTAATTGAAGGTATATGTAAATAATTAAAGGACCAAAACTACTACTAATTCTTTTCTAAAATATTGTGTAAAAATTATTAATCTTTTCCTCCATCATTGCTTAAAAGTTCAAATTTTTGCTCTCATTTGAACAACATACATTTTGTTTCTCATAGGCAATATATATTTTGATGGATTATTTCTACATGGGTGAAAAAACATTAGCCCACAAAAATATTATCTATCCAACACACTCAAATTTTGGAAGATTTGGCTAGACATATTTTCATGGGGGATCAATTGGGGTGCAACTGAAGGTAGCATGTTTAGAAGTTGGCTAATATAAATCTAATGAAATCACACAAAGTGAGATTCGGAGAAGGTAGAATATTGTAGATCTTACTAAAATTTTATAAAAACATATTTGAAATGTTAAATGTAGCCATAAAGAAGAAAAAAATATAGTTTATACGATAATTACAAAAATAACAAGAAAATAAACTAAGAAAAGGAGTTTTTGATTAAAGTTGGGAGATTGGGTAGTGGTCCATTTTAAGCGCAACTCATCCCAAATAATCTATAACCCTCTCATTTGTTTATTCATCCCACTTTTACTAGTCTCAAACTAGTTCTAACCCATCCATTTAATATTTTAAGATTTCTTTCATTCATCAACAAATCCAAAAAAAATAATAATAGTTTCTACTTGTAAAACGTGTTTTTCTTTAACTATATTCTCAAACTCTAATAGAAATACAACATGATGACCATTTAGTAATTTTCTTGATAAGTTTTGGAAAATGTTAAAGATTTCATCCATTTCGAATAATTTAACATGATTCTATCATTTATTTTAATGAGTTACGGCTCAACTGAATTGGAGGTTGAATGAAAATACTTGAACTTTTTAAATCAAATTCATATATTACTGAGGCAAATAACTTATTTCAAATCTATTAATAAATTCAATAAGACAAATAAATAACTGATTCAGAAAAATAAAAGTAAAATTCATCAATAATAGAATTAGTTGTATAAAGAGGGAAACAAAACTAAAAAGGTGAGGAAGTAAATGAACTAATAAATAGTATAGTAAGAAATTGTTGTATTTAATTACACATCCAAAAACTTTAACAAAATTTTTAGAGAAGCAATTTGGTGCCTAACCTAAGCGATTCAATAGTCTTGCCATGGAGTCTTCTCTACTTTTAACTAGTCATTATTTTTTAGTTTTTTTTTAATCAATTATTGAAAAAATACATAATAATTCTTCATTGGGAGTACATTATTACTATTATTATTATTATTATTATTATTATTATAAATAAAACACAAATCAATTAAGTATAATTAATTTTATAATAAAAAGACTAATTAATTAAAATTACCTTTGTATGAGACCTTTTGTTTTGAAACCAAATCATAACTTGTTGAGGGTCCAGCCCTACTTTTCTGCCCAATTGGTTTTGCTGGTCGTCGCTTGGACGTTGACATTCCTCGAAAAATCTTTATTCAAATATTCACAAGAAAATACATTATTAACCTAATATTTTTTAAAAAAAATAAAGCTAAAAATGAAAAGATTTATAAAAACCTTGTTAATATCAAGGATACGATTAATTGGCAAGTAATTTTCTATCATTAATTAGGATCTCTGATTCTAGTGATAAAATTAAAGTTGTCCTTGGTAGAGAAGATTTTACCACCAAAATGAACCTAATTTCCAATGTGAATTTAGATTAGTAGGCCCTGAACAGGATATCACAGATTGATCTAGGTATTGAGGAGTGGTAAGTACACATATATCTTTATTAAGAGGCCTCGTATTTGCCTTTTGAATCTTCTCCCCCCCCCCCCTACCCCCCACCCCCACCCCCAATGAGACTTTTTTCACACAAAATATGACTTAATTGGGTCCTAAAGTGTGACTTTCCAATTCAAATAAATTTAGGATCAGTTGGACCCTAAAGTAAATTTTTCTATGCAAATCTGAATTAGTAGGACTCCAAATCAAAACTTTTCGAAGTAAATCTAAATTAGTTGAACCCAAAAAGATATCATATACACCAGAAAGTGATTGTTTTTGTTTTTTTTGTGTGCGCAAAAAACATCAAGACAATAAAATTAAAGAAACTAATCTCTTTTATGGTAAACTTTTTAATGAATAATCAAGAATAACCCAACCCATTTCTGCATATACACAGTGGATGTTTCAATCATTTTAGCAATTCAGTTAAAAACAATTTAATAGCAAAATAAAAAATATAGATCTTTTACTAAATATGAATGAGATTATTAAAGAAAAGAGGAAAATGTAAAATCAATATAAATTAATGCACAAAAAATGTAGAAAATAAATTATCATACCGGTAATGAATTTTTATTTAATCAGTCATGTCTCTTAGGAAAATAACATCATATCTTTAAGCAAACGACTAAAAACTTGAACATACATGGAGGTTTAATTTTCTATTTGTCGTTTTCTAAATAAAAGTGTTCTTACTCTTCAAGTTGTTGAGTTTTCTCCACGTTATACTTGTGGCAATGTCTTTGCCTTTTTGGGGTGGTCGATGATTCTCCAACTTGTTTTTTCCCAGAATCTGTCATTTTTCTTTGCTAATTTTTTGTTCAATAAAAAAAATAACAAAAAAATACAAAAAAAACAAATC
Organism: Solanum sitiens; assembly: GCA_016801875.1. Taxonomy (NCBI): domain Eukaryota; kingdom Viridiplantae; phylum Streptophyta; class Magnoliopsida; order Solanales; family Solanaceae; genus Solanum; species Solanum sitiens. Next base: position 2,716,459 of record JABWTJ010000039.1, on the reverse strand, counting down.
TTAATATATTTGGCTTATTGTTTACCAATCAATTTGTATAAGAAACAGCTAAAATTGAACAAAGAGAAAAAGAAATATATAAAAAAAATTTTTACACACCTTTCGATTGATGAATAGAGATAGAGAAATGTTATATGTCCATAGTAAGTGATCTCTTTATATAGTAGAAAATAAATTGACTTTGTGATTGATACATTAAATATGTTAAATACAATAAATTAAAGGAGAAATTATATAGAATTTAAAATGTGAACACAAGAAAAGAATTGTGATTTATTACGTTTGTCTTTTACAAAATATTTGTTTTGGGGTAAGTTGTTGGAAAATTGAGATTTCCAACACTAGTAAGGTTTGCTATTTATATATTGTCTACGCAAATTACATCATAGGTTAAATATTATAAATGGAAATAATATTATGACATTTTGAGCCATCCATAAATAGATATATAATTATGACTTTTTGAGTCATGGTTAAATTTAAGAAATATATATATATATATATATATATATATATATATATATATATATATATATATATCACACACCTCTATGACCACTATTCTATTTATTTATTTATTTATTTTTTAAACTTTTCTTCTTTTATAAAGGAACAAATATATTAAATATATTAGTGACAATTATGTTTTTTTAATACTTATAACTGACGCACATATATATTAGAAATTAAAAGAGAAATAAATAGATATTGATAACCTATATGAGAGAATGTCAAGAGTTTTCTCTAATATTTAAAATAATGCAAATGATCATAAATCATTTTAAAAAATACGGTAAAAGCTAATTAATCACCAACTAATATTTGATATGTTCATTGTTGAGAGAATAACAGAAGAATTCATGGTTTGATTAGCTCCTTTCTCAATATTTTATTTCTTTTTATGATTGTGTTTCTAACATCTTCATTGTTCAAATTATTTTTCTTCCTTTCTGTACTCTTTAAATTTTCAGGAACATCAAACAAGTTTTATTGAAAATACACTTATCAAAGAGAGAAAGATTTTTCACCCTCGAATGATCACACTTTCTTCTCCTCTTGGTATTTAATTAGGGTTTGAAGACAGATATTTTCTGTGGGGTTTATTTTTATCTAATCCCATGGATAAGATAATTTATAGTATAAAAGAAAAATCATGAAGGAGAGAAAAATAACAAGCAATGGAAAAAGAAAAAGAAAAACGACAAAGCTCTAAGAAAGCAAATTTAGAGATGAAGAGAAGAGATCTCAGAATTGATAAAATTTCATCAATTTAGAATAAAATAATAGTCAAATCATTGAAGGTAAGCATTATATATTAAAAAAATTGAAATTAATTTTATGTAAGAGTTAACCTAATATCCTATTTAGTATGATATTTTATATGACTGAGTAAATAGAAATCACAACATTTTCCTTTTTTAAGAAATTAGTAATCTAAATTATGTGTTTAAAGCTTAAGGATAAAAGAAATACAAACTAATAATCAAGACTAAAACAGAGCAAAAATAAAATTATTAGGAATCTAAAATATGTTAAGAATCTTATATTTCAAAATCATTCTACAATTACAAATATATATAGATATAAAAAGAAAATCTCAAAATTATTTACATTTTGCCTAAAAATAAAAAATAGTTAGTAGTTAAGATCAACAAAAATGGACATCAAAACTTTGTCACTTCTTCTTGTGATGATAGAATATGATTTCTTTATGAAAAGATAACGAGATAGTATCTTATCATTCTTTAAGATATTGATATAAAGAAAAAGGCCATGTAATAAATCTTTCTCTTCAAAAAGATTAATATTTTTTAAAAAAAAATTGTTGCATTATAATTTTTTCTACAAGAAGATTTGTACGGAGAAAAAAATTATTTTAATTGATAAACTTATAGTAAAAATTATGAGTAGTCCACAAGATGAGAAGAATTATTTTTGAGAAATAATCAAGTTATTTTTTGAATTCATATTAAATTAGGAGACGAATAAGGAAAAATCTATATTGGAAATTATAATTTGAAAGGATCCTAAATTAGGTCCATTATTTCTTTCAATTCTTTATTCTGCTAAATCCAGTTTTTTTTTTCAAACTCTATCTTTAATTTTTTTGTTTCATTTTTTCTTATATATTTAATTAATGTTTGTTTTATTTCTTTATTGTGATTTGAAAGGATCGATCCTAAATTAGTGCTTGCATATTTCTTTAAACTTTTTACTTTTCTAGTTCCGTTTTTGTTTTTTTTTCATTTTTTCCTCATGTAAACCCTTTAATTAATTTTTGTTTTATTTTCTTTTATGTATCTTTAATTATACTTTATATTATTAAAAATAAAGAATATATATTCCGCTTTTGATTTTATTTTATATCTTTAATTATACTTTATATTATTAAAAAGGGATAATGCACAAGTACCCCCTCAATCTATGCCCGAAATTCTAGAGACACACTTATACTATACTAAGGTTCTATTAACCCCCTGAACTTATTTTATAAATAATTTTCTACCCCTTTTCGTCCTACGTGGCACTATCTTGTGGGCCCAGCTTATGTTGATATATTTTTTTAACTAGTGCCACGTAGGCCAAAAAGGGGTAGAAAATTATTTATATAATAAATTCATTGGGGTAATAGGACCTTAGTATAGTATAAGTGTATCTCTGAGATTTCAGGCATAGATTGAGGGGTACTTATATATATATACATGTATATATATATTAATTCTTTTGACATTTTTTTTAAATTTTAAAAGGCCAAAAGTCTCACTTCAAAGTTTTAAAAATATCAAGGTTGACCATATGTTTAATTTTGTTCATCAATAATTATATTAATTTTCTTACTTCCCCGCTTTAATTTGATAATTAATGTCATTCATATCATTTGTTAAATCGTTTTTTAAAAAACTTTTTCACTTTCTTTTATTTATTTATTACAAGAAATTAGTTACTATAACTTTGTAAAACATATATTTATATATATTAAGGTAATTTGATTTTATTTTTTATCAAAAAATTAGATCATCTCTTCTGCTAAATATCTACATAACTATATTCATATCAAATAATAAAGTTAAAAATAGAAAATGATGACACTCTTCTGACTTCAGATATTTATTTAGTTTTATAAAAAATAATGCTTTATCTTATATTTTTTTATAAAAATAATTGCTCAAAAATTATCGTCAGAGTTCATCTATTTTGCTTTTTTATTTTCAAATTTCAAATCATTTCATCATTAATGCTATTAGTTATTTTTATTTGTTTTCTTAACCTCATAATTTAATGCTATTTATATTATTTCCTTAAATTATGAATGGTCAACAAGACAAGAAAAAATATTTAGAAAAAGAATCCTAAATCAATGCTCACATTACTTCTTTTAATTCTTTATTCTTCTAATTCTGTTCTTTTTTAAAAAAAATCTTTTCTACCCTATGTAGGCGACACAAGCTACGGAGCTTCAATTTTCTTAATTTCATTTTCCCTTATATATCTTTAAATATAAATTAATGTTTGTTTATATTCTTTGTTGTGATTTGAAATCCTAAATTAGTGCTTAGATTATTTGTTTAAATTTTTTACTCTTCTGATTCTGTTTTTTTTTTTCATGTACAAACATTTAATTAATGTTTATTTTCTTTTCTTTTATTTATCACAATTATACTTTATATTCTTAAAATAAAGAATATATATATATATATATATATATATATATATATATATATATATATATATATATATATATATATAACTATTTTAAGTCTTATGACATTTTTTATTTATTTTAAAAGACCAAAGTCTTACTTTGAAATTTTACAAAATATTAAAGGCTGACTATAATTTTGTTTTTTTAAAAAAAAATTCATCAATAATTATATTAATTTTCTTACTTCCTTTCCTTACCTTAATCTGATAATTAATGTCATTTATATCATTTTCTTAAATCACTTTTTGTTTAAATTTTTACTTCCTTTATTTATTTTTTACAAGAAATTAGTTATTATAAATTTGTAAATATATATTAACGTAATTTGGTTTTATTTTTTAAAAAAAAATTAAGTCATCTCTTATGCTAAAGATCTATACAACAATACCCATACCAAATAATAAAGTTAAAAATAGAAAATAATGACACTCTTCTTACTTAAGATATTTACTTAATCTCATCAAAAAAAATTTTTTTTTTACAATTTCTCTTATATATTCTTTTAAAAAAATATAATTGCTCAAAAATTTGACTGGGAAGTCAATCTATTGTGCATTTTTTAGAATTTTGAATCATTTGATCATTAATGTTATTTATATTATTTTCTTAAATCACTTTTTTCCTTTGTTTGTTCTTATTTTACTTTTTTATATATTTATTTAATAATTTTAGTTATTGGTATTTTGAGTATTATTTTGCACTTCTATAAAATAAGATTTTGAATTATGTCCAATTTAAAGAAAATAATTGATTAGATGAATTCATTTTTGTTAGTGGATAATAAGATCAATTTTCTCTTCTTAGACTGCTTTAGGTTAAGATTTTTTGTGTTTTTTTTTTACAAAAATGAAATAATAAATATGAAATTATTAGAAGTATAATTTTCAATAAATTATTATGGGAACTATCATGAATAATGTATTCACAATTTCCTTACCTATACGAAATTGATTATAATTCGTGAATACTTATATATTGTTTATTCAATTCTTCGATTAATTTAAATAAAATTAAATTATTTTAATGAATGAATGATATCGTGTTTGAATTAAAGTTAACTGGGAGTGGATATGATATTGTATTAAAATCTTAATTTGGTAATTCGACTTTTAAAAATGTTATAACATTATCATGTCATTTGTGTTTTGTTTTTTAAAAATAATTGTTTTATCTGATGTCAACTTATTGTGAAGATACTATTTTCTTCTTAATTATTTTATTTAAGAGAAAACACAATTTTTTGCTCTCATCAAAACATAATTTTTCTTTTTTATTTCTACTTAATTTATAAAAAGTACAGTTTTAATTATTGTTATACCTTGCGAAGCGCGGATAAGTTTCCTAGTTAATATATAATCATGACTTTTTTCCCATCAATGTCATATAGTTATGTTTTAAATAGAAGATTCTCAATTGTTTTTATCCTATTATTATATATGACAATTTTTCTAATTATGTCAAGACTTCCCTTAAATTAACTTAAAATTTTGAATTATTTAATTAGGGAGCTTACCGTTAAAACAAGGACAATAAGTTCCACTTCAAGCCTAAACACACACTAAGATCATTGTCCATAAGTAAAGCAACTAAAATAGATTCGGTCCAAAATAAGGGCATACAAATTATCAAATAAGTTATTTTCATCATATGTGGGTGCTTCTTATATTACCAATGTTTTATTTTAAAAAAAATTCAAATCCAAACCAAATAAATATTTATTTATTTAATTATTTTGATTTGATTTTCGATTTGAATTTATTTTTAACCAAATCATGAATCCACCCAGGTGGAGGTATCTTTGTATGTAAATGTAATAATCATTATTAGTTATGAAGTACATGTGAGGATCATATTTTTAATGTTGGGTTAGCTAATTGTGGATCTTGGACAATTCTATTTTACAAAGGGAACTCCATGAATACTTTTACAAAATGTTGGGAGTAAGTCAAATTTAAAGCCATGATGTGATGACCCCACTATGCCATTATGTCACATAAGCACCATGTAAGTGTCACATGCATCCACGTAAGAGAGACTTGTCCTTGTGGGTGATTCTAGACAAATGTGGGAATTTCTCACGGTAGAATATAAAATATCATAGAATTTATATGGAAGGTCTTTGAAAGATTTTAGAAATGTAGAGAGTTCTAGAAAAAGGACTACCTTGTAAATATGCAGGGACTTGTATAATAACTAATATTTACCTTTTAATCCCTTAATGAGTATTATAAATAGAGGGATATCCATTTGTAAATTCATAGAGCAAAAATTTAAGTGCTCTACAACGAAATCTTTCCTGGCAATATTCTTGTGTTCTCTCTTCCATTCTCTTAGTGATTCCTTGAGTTTTAGGTTGACTTGACATATCAAGATCGTGAGCAAGTGGTGCAAGATCTTGAGTAGGTTGTCAAGTGTCACTCATGTGCTTAGTAAATGACTAAGGACATGATAACATGGTAACAAAGCAGGTTACAAGTTACAACCAAGGAAATGGAAAACGATGGAGGAATCAACATTTCTAACACTCAAGCCAATGACACCTAGTTTGGTTCCAACAAGAAGGGCTATGAAGAAAAGAGGAATGCCCCCAACAAGAACCAAGAGGTACTGCTCGAGGTTTAGCCAAATGGAGGCTTTAAATCTCAAGAACCTTCTACCACTAAAGCGAGTGAAGACGTGAAGGTCCTTCCTGAGGATGTCTCACTCGGTAGAGAATGGGTCACGAACATTAATAAAAGGATGAACGTCGTCGAGATATTTGGCCAACACTTTGGGAAAGTTAAGACACTCTAGGTATTCTTAAGGGGCATACTCTTGAAGACATTGAAAAAGCATTATAAGTGACTCGGATAGATGTACGCAAATTGAGATAGAGATGAGGTAGACCATCGCTACCTTAGATTCCACACTCATGGGTTGAGCACTATCGATGCCATGAAGGAAAAAATTGAGGAATTCAAAGAGTAGGTCAATGTTGGTGTGACTGAGACTACCAAGAATGTTGTCGTGGTAAGGAAGGCTAAGATTGAGGCTCTTGAGCCACCACTATTCATAGGAGCTTCTGATGCACAAGAAGTAGAGAAATTTCTTTGGCATTTGCAGAACTATTTACATGGAAATGTAAGGGTTGACAATGCTAAGATCAACACCGTAATGTTGTACTTGTTAAAGACTTCAATTCTATGGTGGATACATAAATAAACTGATGGTGAGAGAGGTTTGTGCACCACTAACACATGTGATCAGTTCAAGACCGAGTTCAAGATCATTATTTCCAAATAATGTCTTGTACGAGGCAAGACGTAAAATTTGAGTGTTGAAGACATGGAGCATACATGACTATATCAAGGAGTTCACCACCCTTATGCTTCAAATCCCGAACCTCACCAGCGATGACGTGTTGTTTCATTTCATGTATAAGTTGCAAAATTGATCTAAGCAAGAGTTGCAACACTGACAAGTCATATATATAAACCAAGCCAAAGTGGAGGCTGATTCTTTGGTAGATTTTTAATATGAAAATTCTAACAACGGTAAACGCAAGGAGTCAAAAGGTAGCAACACAAAAGGTGAGGGAGATCGTGGAAAAGGCAAAGAGACATACTAGAAACGTTCGAAGACTCAAGTTTCTAATAAAAATAATATTTCAAGAAATCGTGTGGTCGCAAGAGCTATGTCGAGAAGAAAGCATAGGCTGAGAAAAGGTGATTCAACGGATGTGGAGGAGTGCATGATTTTAAGAACTATCCAAACATAAAGAGTCTCAGTGCCATAGTGCGTGAGTAGAAGGGAAAAAGGCAAGGAGAGGGTTCATGCACAACATAATTGAGTATGATAGGATTATGTGGAGGTATCAAAAAGCAACCTATCCAACCTGATGACAATGGAAATCAGTATGTGGAGCTCACCATCAACAATAAACCTTCTTGAGCACTAGTGGATACTGGAGCAACCCACAATTTTGTGATCGAAGATGCAAAAAAGAGAAAGGAGTTGAATCTTGATCCAACTAACTCTTGTGTTAAGACAATGAATGATAAGGCTTAAAATTCTCAAGGTATAGCCCATGGTGTTGGTATCAAATTTGGAAATTGAAAAGGTACGACAAACTTTACCATTACAAAAATGGATATATTTGATATTGTGGCAAGAGTTCTTCACATGGTGTCATACCTTGATCGGCCCCTACATTCATTGTCTTTCTGTCATCGAACGAGAAGGAGCTTTCCTGGTGCCTATAGTAACTATACCACACAAACAGAATCAAGGACAAACTTTTGTCTATACAAGTTTTGGAGGGACTCAAGATAGAGTGGCCGATGTTCTTGAAACCCACAACAAATTTTGAGAGACACAGAGCCAACAAATTAGTGTCGTGTTCCACGTCCATTGAAAGGGGAAATCATCAAAAGAAGCGACACGAGAACGGTATGAGTACTTGTGGCTATTCAAAGATAAGACACAAGATTCTATTCAGTAGTAATGCACCGTAGTTTTTACAACATCACCTGGGAGAGAGTGTAATGACCCGCCATATCACATGCCACATAAGCACCATGTAAGTTCCACATGGCACAAAGTTGCCTATGTGTATGACTTACATAAGAGAAATCTTTTTTTTGTAAAATTTGGCTTGCATATGTCTAAAATTTGGATTTAGTTCAAAAAATTTCCTATAGGTTGACCCAAATCATTATTAAGCATGAGAACCTATAGGATGAATGTTTTTTTATCAAATGAAGCACTAACTATAAAAAAGATTGAAAACACTAAGTTTGGGAAGAGCTCTGTCAACCTGCAAGTTGCATAAGTGACATACAGACTGCATGTTGAAGTGCATCTGCGGTCTAAGAAATTCATAATTTTGAAGATTAAGATATTATGATGCAGAATAACATACAGATCGCATGCTGGACATGTAGACCGCATGTCAATCATATTTTGTTTTCCTAAAACTCAATATTTTTAGAATTCAACAGGCTAAGGTCACATGCAACCGTATAATTTACCTATGGGATGTAGGTTGGGACATACATAAATGTATTGAACTTATTCAACTACTCTGTCATGATTTTTATTGTTTGTGTTTGGCATTAGATGAGTCAGTAGTTTACCAACTTATTGGACTCAAATTAAAATATTATTGATATGTTGTAATGCTCATTGAAGGGGTTTGAGGCCCTACTTGTATGCAGACATTTATCAGATAAGCCAAAGTTAATGAATTTGGAGCTTAAAATCATTGAAGCACACATGTGAAGGAAAAGGCATCGCGCAAGAGATGATTGGCATCTTGCTGGATAAAAACCAGCTTGACTAGAGAAAGACTGCCTAAGCACCAACAACTCCTAATTGATATTGTTGGAATAGTGTTCCGCCTGTCTAGCACAATTTGAAGAGCAGAAGTTAAAGGGAAAACAGACTTGGAGAATAAATTGCTTCATTCGGAAGGTTTCAACTTTCAACGATTGAATATGAATTTGTGTAATTATGTACCTTTATCTTCTTCTCAATTGGGAATAAGAGAGAGAAAAAATACCTTTTTTTGGATAACTTGTAGTGTGAGAAATTGCTAAGATCTTACTTATTTGATAAAGAAGAAGACTCAGATTTGATTTGCAGACATCTAAGCTTGGATCTCAGACTTTTTAAATCAATTTTGCTTTAAATTGAGTATTCCTACATGGGTAGTCCAAAGAATAGAATAGAAATTTGTATGATTATGTACCTTTATCTTCTTCCCAATTGGGAATAGCATAGAAAAAAAAATACTTTTTTTGGATAACTTGCAGTGTGAGAAAATAGCTAAGAACGAACTTGTTTAAGAATAAGACTCAAATTTTCATACATCTAAGCTTGCATCTTAGATTTTGTTAATTAATTCTTCTTGAAATTGAGTATTCCTACATGGTTATTATCTCTATTTTTTAAAATTATGAGTAGATAAATTTGTAGCTAGGGTTAGTGTGTGCAACACGTGGATATAAAACCTATTGGGTATTAATAATTAGTTCTAAAATTGATTGTTTTGCATGAATCTATTATTATCTTGAAGTTTTGATCTAAGATTAGTGGCTGCAAACATTGATTGCATTCTTTATGTAACTCCTCAGAAATTGAAAAGTTGGTTGCAAAGGAGAAGTCATGTTTTGGCACTAAACCAGTGATCTACGAGTCCTACCTCTGGACATAAAAGGGCAATCATAGGAATTGAGTTGATTTTTGGAATTTTCAAGCCCCAGTAAGTTTACCTATGAGTATGACGGATCGTAGATGGGTTCCACAGAAGGGTTTGTGAGATTTGTGCTTGAACTTGGGATCTACAAGCCATATAAAATTAGATAGACCATAGGAAGGTTTCGTGGAATTAGATAGATTTTAGTCCCCAATAAGTGATTCTACAGTTTACTATTATAGACCATAGAAAGTCATAAAGACCGCAGTTCACTTCTAGCAATTTTAATGAAGGGTGATTTGGTATTTTACTACCCAACTAATCCATATACTATGTAGTTTTTGACCTATAACTACCCATATAACTGATTTTCTATTCCTAAACTACCCTAACACTCTCATTCTCTATAATTTCCAAATTCCATCCAAGTTCGTCCCCTTCCAATTCTCTCTCAAGTTCAAGAAAGAATGTTAGAGTTTTAAGCTTCAAGTTCTTCAATCTTCATTGCTTTTAAGGATTTGATTATAAAGGTATGTGATAATTCACCAATGGATTTCATTCATCTATTTGGTTCTAAAAAGGATCTCAAATCTCCAATTCAATTTCACCCAATTATATTAGGGGTTCATGCAAATCTCCATGTATCCAGTTTATCATGATTCAATTGTTTGATTTCAATCTTATTATGGACGATTTGGTTCAATTACATATTTTTCATTTGATTTCATATAAACCATAATTAATCTTAATTTTGATGATGAATCTAAGAAGAAATTTTAAAAACTTATGAATATGATTTATGAAATAGAAAGCTTATCAACTTATGAGTACGCCTTATGAAATCTATGCATTTTTATGAAAAGAATGTCTTATGAATTAAAGATACTTTTGAGACAAGTATCAATGAATTGTGAAAGGTTTTCTCACATATGAAAGAAGTATATGAATTGTGAAAGTTTTTTCTCACTATATGAATAAAATCATTATTTAGATGCTTAGGAAGGTAAGTGTCTATATGAGAAAGTTTGTGGATCATGATTTTAAAGGAGCTACTCTATGACGACTTTATAATTTTGATTGGTCTTTTGAATTTTGCCTTTCCTAATGTTATACTTTGATAATTGACTTTATCTATTCCCTTGGAATTTAACTTAGCACTAAGAGAAGTTGAGGTGTAGGCTCAAATAGTTTAGTATCTAGTAACAATCTCTAGTTCCAAATTACATGCCCCGTAGGTCTATCTTAAATGACATAGCTAGTGGATCCACAATAGCATTAGTGATATGATACAGCGTTCCACCTTGGCAAGTAGACTCTCCCTTCTCATTGTAGGAGTTACATTAGATTTCATGTCATATCTCACATGGTGTATTGTTGGTTAAAGCTAATATCTCCGAAAATCAATTAGGTTCTTTCAAAAGTTTTATGTCAAATGATTTCAAGTATGCATTGAGCTTGTTTAATACTTATCATCCTTTACAGATTTTTATTAATGTTTTAGCTTGGTTACACATATCATGTTAAATTCCCCACTGATCATGTTTACATTTTATGCATTTTCTCATACTTAGGATATTCCATGTACTAATGCATATTTATTCCTTTATTACCTTATAATATAAAGTATGATGTATAACCTTCCACTTGTGGCTCGCTTGGGTTGTTACTCCATTTCTTTGGATTGGCGAGTCCTCATACTTCGAGGGCGAGATCATGAAAACATTTACTGCTTTATTTTCCTTTGAAACTTTTTACGTGGTTTATGGGTTACTTCCCAACCACCCTTTGTCATGTTTTGAAAGGCTTTTCAAGAGATAGTTATGATTTCACACTTATGTTCAAATTTAGTTTTATGAATGAGACATTGTACTTAAATGTTTCGTTGTATATTTTATATTGTTTTATGCATGTCGAGTGGCTTGTGTAGCGCCTATCGAGGTCTTATACGCCATGTCACATCTAGGGTATACTTTAGGTCATGAAAAAATCGATATTTAGAGCACAAAGCTTAGAAAAGGTCCTAGGATTTCTAACAAGCCACGTCGAGTAGAGTCTTGTTCATAAGTGTGAAAAGCACCAAATTTATGAATAGGAGGCTACAAGGCGTTTAGGAAGTTCTTTCACTATTCTAATCCATGTCGTAGAGTTCATCTCTATTATGGATTAAACATCCAACGGGGAGTGTTAAGAATCCATTTAATTATGGATGTTTTTTTTCATCAACAACTAACGTAATGTATTAATTTATTGTATGCCTTAAATATTACTAACGTATTTTGGTTTAAGGTTGTAAACAGATGATTTCTACATCCTATAAAAGGATATTTTTTTCACCCTTAAGAAAGACAACAATTGAACAGATTAAAATAAGACTATACTTCATAATTCCATCACAATTTGTCTTCATTAATTGTTTAGTATTATTATACCAGTGAACTAGTTCGCGCTTTGCGCGATTATAAATTTTTTATAAAAATTTCAAAATATTCTCTTGATGCCCAAATACCAAAACTATTAAAACTCTTCTTAGTCTTCAAATTTAAACAGATTGGGTCTCAAGCTTTAAGCTATATATTATTGTCATTTTTTCATTAATTTTAAAACTGTTAATCATCTACAAATACTTGATTATATATAATAATAATAATAATTTATTTAAGTGAAACAATGATTTATATTTTCTTTTAAAGCTAAATCACGAAAAAATAGATGAACTTCCAAAATAAGAAGGTACTTCCTTCCTTTGATCATTTTTCTTTTTACACACATTAAAAAATTATAAATAAGATAGTAATTTACTAAATCACCCCTAAGAAAACTTTTTGAAAATTTTACAAGCAAATGTGAATACTTTAAAAAAAATTAATTGCAAGGATAATGTAAGAACACTTTAACTAACATTTTCTTGATTTAGTAAGATGGACAATTTTTTTAATAAGATGATCAATTAATATGAGACGAAGAGAGTAATGACTTTAAGTTGACATGTATATAAATTTAAACATAATCTTCCTTTGTTTATTTAATATATTGAGTATATATCTAACTTTCTCTCTAACTTTCAAGAGCTACACTTAAATGGAAAAAAACTTAAGAAGTGTTCAACAACAATTATTTCTGCAAAAATTATAAGTGAAGGGGTAAAACACACATGAAACTAATTTTCATTTAATATTTTTCTTTTTTTTCCTCTTCCGTTTTCTTCTTGCTTGCCTTCTTGCTTATTCATTCTACTAAGAAAGAATCAAAGAATATCGATCTTTTCTTTTCCTCTCTCTCTTGAATATAACATAAATCCATTCTGCAGTTACTACTTTTTCGTCGTAAAAATTATTAAAGCTATAATAACAATTCAAAAAAATATATAAGTATTACTCTTTGTTTCTGTAAAAACAAATCTACAAAATTCAATACAGGACATCACCAGAAAAGGAAGAGTACCAAATACAACTGAAATTCTCAAGTTTCGATACTTCTTTAGAGAAGTTAAATTTATCATTTATGTATTCCTTTTAATTAAGGGATAATGCACAAGTACCCCCTCAATCTATGCCCGAAATCCCAGAGACACACTTATACTATACTAAGGTCCTATTACCCCCTTGAACTTACTTTATAAATAATTTTCTACCCCTTTTTGGTCTACGTGGCACTATCTTGTGGACCAACGTGTGTTGACATTTTTTTCCAAACTAATGCCACGTAGACTGAAAAGGGATTATAAATTATTAATAAAATAAGTTCAGGAGGGTAATAGGAGCTTATTATAGTATAAGTGTGTTTCTGAGATTCCAGACATAGGTTGAGGGGATACTTATGCATTTTTCCTTTAATTAAAAATATGTAAATGTAATTGACAGAATTTATTGTAAAATAACATACACTTATTATTATTGATATAGTTTTAACTTTAGCCGCCAATATCTAAGCAACGAAAACATTTTATATTATCTAGAATTTAACTTATTTAAAAGAGACAGTTCCACTGATTTTCGACATGTCTGCTTGTTGGGGAATCAATTGGTAAATAGGGATAGTTTTGTCATTTCAGAAAGTGATAAGGTAAACAGGAATATTCTTGGCATTTCAACTTCTTGAAGGTTGCATTGTATGACGCGTGTCTTGCTCTATGTGAATTCATCAAACACGTAATCTTTTTTCAATTTGACTATAATTTTGAAGGCTTTGGGGGGTCACCTCCATTTTCTTTTTGATGTAGTTGCTCCTTGCTTCCTTGTATATATGTTGGGATCTCTATTCCCTCATTCTCTCCTTCAGCTCAAAAGCAAATGAAATATTAATGTTACCAAAGTGTTCTTTATCAAGGTCAAAGAGAAAAGCAAAAATATAAATCTCCTATTTATCACCGTTGATTTAGTTGTTTCTCGTGATTAGATCTCAGCCCTCTGATTTGGCTTGTCAATTATCACTCACTTTCAACAGCTGTCAAGTTTTCCCATTTGGATATTTTCCAGAAGATTGCCTACGTGTATATAATTTTATTTTACATTATTCTTTTATTTTATTTCTTCCTCGTTGTTCCTACTGCCTTTATTCTCTACCTCTATTTCTTCAGCCTTCTTGATCCTATCACTAAAAGATCTCCCTCAGCTGTTGGTGGCAGTCCTACTTAGACCAATATTGGTGTAGCAGGGTCATCTTAAACTTCAGTGGTTGCTTCTAGTCACCCGTTTTACCTTCACCCCTCTGATTCACCTGGAATAACTCTGGTCAGCACCATATTTGATGGGAAAGGATATGGTGGTTGGTGTAGGGAAATCCTTATTGCCTTTTCAGCCAAGAACAAGATTGGATTCATTGATGGAACTATTCTTAGATCTACCATCTCACCTGAATCTTTAAAATCTTGGTCTAGGTGTAACGACATAGTGATTTCATGGCTTTTGAACTCCCTTTCCAACGAAATAGCATAGATTGTTCTATACTCCAGGACTGCTCGAGAGATTTGGGAAGAGCTTGAGGAGAGACTTGGGCAAACAATGGACCTTAGCTCGATCACCTGCAGAAAAAAATCAGTGAGTTAGGACAGGGAAACTTGGAAATTTCCACTTACTACACCAAGCTGAAAAGGCTCTGGGATGAGCTTGACAGTATTGATGTTTCACAGACCTTCACTTGCCATTGCACTTGCGACGGGAAGGTAAAAACTTTGAAATCTCAACAGGATGCTAGACTATTCCAGTTCCTTATGAGACTGAATGAGTCTTATGCAGGACCCATGAGCAACTTACTCATGCTAGTTCCTTTACCTTCTGCTAACTATGCTTATTCCCTTCTGATTAGCGATGAGAAACAAAGGGAAGTTCAGGTTTCTAATCATCCAGGTGCAGGGGCTTTCTATGTTTCTAAACAATGATATGAGGTTAATAGACCTTTTCTAGAGAACAGGGGTTTACCAGAGGGAAAGAAAAACACTTCCTCTTTGATTTGCACTTACTAAAAGAAACAAAATCATACTATTGATAATTGTTATATGTTCATAGGGCTTCTTGCTGACTTCAAGTTTACAAAGTCTAAGATATTTACCCAAGGAGCTAAGAGTAATGTTGCTTGTGCTGAAGACAGTGGATTTCAAGCAGGTGACAAACCTATGACTCAAGATTAATTTCATAACGTTTATCAGCTACTACAAAATGTGAAGGTTGGTACAGAAGGTGAACAAACTCCAATGGACACTGTTGCTGCCAATTGTGATGGTATATCACACCATCCTCTTTCTAAATCTCCTAAATCTTTTATCAGTGTTTTTTTAACTCTATTTCATGGATTCTGGATTCTGGATTCTGGTGCTTCAGAGCACATGACTTCTAATATTAACCTTTTTTCTAATATCACAATGCTTCCTAAACCAATCTATGTTAATCTACCTAACTCTACTAGAGATTTAGTTCTTTAGTCATGTTCAGTACATCTTTTGACTGGCCTCACCCTAAACAATGTCATGTTTGTTCCATCTTTCAAGTACAATCTCTTATCAGTTTATAGGTTGTGTTTTCAATTCAACTCTATTTTCATTTTTTCTATTTTTGGTGTTATTTTGCAGGGCCCTTCAATGAAGAGGCTTGGTTCTTGATAAAGTCAATAGAGGCCTCTATCTTTTGGAATCTAGCAAGCCAAGTCATTTCAAGACTCCTACTGAAGTTTCTAGTTTAGGAAATTTTACATCTACTTTAGTTTGTAATCAAAGTGCTCAAGCACAAGTTTCCGATTCTGTTTCATTTTTAGGTTTTTCTACTGTTGATGTAAACATTTGGCACACTAGACCTGGGCACATGCCATTTTCTAATATGAGGAATATTTGTTCCATTCATGTTCCCTCTACTTTATCTCCTTGTGATGTTTGCTCTAAAGCTAGACAATCGAAATTACCATTTCCTACTAGTAACATTTCATCATAGAATTATTTTGATCTTATTCATGTTGACACTTGGGGACCTTATAAAACACATACTCATAACGGTTTTAAATATTTTCTCACCATTGTAGATGATTATAGCAGGGAACCTGGACTTTTCTACTTAGTACTAAGTCCAATGCTTTCAATGCTTTGAAAAAATTTTCTATCTATGATTGAGACCCAATTCCACACCAAAGTCAAGATTATTAGAAGTGACAATGCCCTCGAATTAGGAAGCAGTGACGAAGCAACTAAATTTCTTGCTTCAAAAGGAATTATATATCAAACATCTTGTGTTTACTCTCCACAACAAAATGGTGTGGTGGAAAGGAAACACAAACATCTTCTAGAAACCTGCAAATCACTTCTTTTTCAGTCACATCCTCCAATAAAATTTTGGGGGGAATGTTTACTCACCGGTACTTATTTGATTAATAGATACCTTTCACGAATCCTGAACATCAAAACTCCTCATGAACTTCTTTTTGGACACCCTCCTAATTATTCTGGTTTGAGGACTTTTGGTTACCTCTGTTATGCATCTACCATACTTATTCATAGAACCAAATTGGATCCTCGATCAATCAAATGTGCTTTTTTGGGTTATCCGTTTGGGAAAAGGGATATAAACTTCTTGATATCATTACAAATAAGATTTTTATTTCAAGGTATGTCATTTTCCATGAATCCATTTTCCCTTTTTCTCAATCTCCTACTGTTCCAACAACTGTTCCTATGTTTCATGGTTCTCCTATTCAATCCTATGAACCAGATACCACCTTTGTTCCTACATCTGTTTCACCTTCCTCAATTTCTTTTTCATCTTCTTCCAGTGATTCTTTCCTTGAGGTTCCATCAGTTCCCCTACCTGATTCTCTGTCCACTATTCCTTCTCCTTCTACAGCTTCTATTCCAAACTCGGATACCCTTAGGAAGTCCACTAGGTTGCATCATCCACCAAGGTATTTGGATGAATACATCTGCAATTTCATTGTTCTCACTGACCTCACTCAGAGTTGTTTTGCTTCTCCTATCTCTCCTACTTGTCCTGTCTTTTTCTAAACTTTCTTCTTCTAATCAGTCTTTATTAAATTTTATTTCTTATATCTCTGAACCAACTAGATATTCTCAATCCATCTTGAACCCAGGTTGGTAGCAAGCAATGGATAAGGAGCTTCAAACCCTACAGTCCAACAACACCTGGGATGTGGTACAATTACCCAAAGGCAAGAAAGCCTTACCTTGCAAATGAGTTTATAAAATTAAATATACACAAGATGGAACTGTTGAGTGTTTCAAGGCAAGACTGGTTGTTAGGGGAGATATACAGAGGTAGGGGATTGATTTTACAGAGACATACTCCCCGCTTGTCAAAATAACAACCATCGGATGTTTACTAGATGTTGCGGTTAAAAGAAATTGGGATATTTCATAGTTAGATATCAATAATGCCTTCCTGCATGGTGATTTGCAGGAAGATGCTTATATGAAATTCCCCATTGGGTATGACTGCTCCTACACCCCTTACTTTTTGCAAATTAAAGAAGTCTTTGTATCTAGAACATGGTATGCTCGTCTGACAGGGGCTCTCCATTTCAAAGGTTATTCATATTCACTCAACGATTACTCTTTATTTTTCAAAAAATCAGAAGGTCCCATTTCTGTTTTGGCTGTCTATGCTGACGATATATTATTTATGGGGGATGATCCATCCGAGATTAATTCACTCAAGTTGTTCCTTGATTCCCAATTCAAGATTAAAGATTTAGGTTCTATTCATTATTTCTTAGGCATGGAGATTATCCAAGAACCTAAAGGTATTATCATATGTCAGTGAAAGTTCACCTTGGATTTACTTCATGCGTTTGGCTGCACGGATTTGAATCCTATTTCGTGCCCCCTTGATCTAACTTACAGGTTGCGAATGAATGAATGTGATCTTCTCTCGAATCCAACTATCGAATGTTGTTGGGCAAACTTAAATTTTCTTACTCACACCCGCCCTGATCTTTCCTTCGTTTTCCAGCATTTAAGTCAGTTCATGTAAAGCCCTCGAAAACCACATCTTGATGTTGTCTTTCGATGTCTCCGATATCTTCTCCTCGATCCCGGTTTTGGTATTTTTTTTCTTCATCCTGATCATTTGATTTGGTAGACTTTTGTGATTCTGATTGGGGTCATTGCCCTGATTCTCGTCGCTCCATTAGTGGGTACGTTATCACTCTTGGTGGTTCTCCGATGTCTTGGAAATCCAAAAAACAATCTTTGGTTTCTCTTTTTTCCGCTGAAGCTGAGTATCGATCAATGCGCATAGTCGTTTCTGAGATCACTTGGTTGGTACGTCTTCTTGATGATTTCTCTATTCATTCTCCTCTTCCAGTTCCCTTCTTTCAGACAGCCAAGCTGCTATTCACATAACTAAGAACCCGGTACTCCATGAACGAACCAAACATGTGGAATTGGATTGTCATTTCGTTCGTCAGCAATACTTGTTGGACTGATTTCTCTGAGCTACGCTCCTTCGATTTCACAGCTAGCCGATGTTTTTACCAAACCTTTATCAGGTACTGTTTATCGATCGCTCTTGTGCAAGTTGGGCATCATCTCACCTCCTCCAACTTGAGAGGGGTGTTGGGATCTCTATTCCCCCATTCTCTCCTTCAGCTCAAAAACAAATGAAATATTAATGTTACCTAAGTGTTCTTTACCAAAGTCAAAGAGAAAATAAAGAACAAATATATATACCCCATTCATCACCATTTATCACCGTTGATTTAGTTGTTTATGTTAGGATCGAATCTACACACACACTTTTCGAATGAAGAACACAAGAATTTTGAGAGAAGAAAGATGAGAGATCTAGAGAGAGAAAGAGAGAAACTTCTTTCGTGGTAACAACCCGTGAGTCAACTTCCGCGGCGGTACGGTACATATATTAATAAATCAGAGTATTTTCGTTACAGAGAATAAATGGATATATATGACAGTACATCAAATATTAATATATATGACAGTACATCAAATATTAATCAGGCTCCACAACCTAACAGTTTATCGATATGAAATCTCAGTCCTCTGATCTGGCTTGTCAATTATATACTCGCTTTCAACAATTGTCAAGTTCTCCCATTTGGATATTTTCCAGAAGATTGCCTATGTGTATATATTTTTATTTTACATTATTCTTTTCTTTTCTTGTATGGTACATAACATGTTAGGTTAGTTATTTTTGCATTCATCAGATGCGTACGAGTGTACACACAGGTGTGAACTTTGTATTTATTCTTTAAGTTTAAATAGCATTTGTACAGCCACAAAGGGAAGATACAGAAAATTCCAATTATCTTTTATATCTCAATTTTTCCTACAATATACAAAAGGGGAAAACTTTTGTACTGTTGTATTGTATATAGAAGAACAAAAGCCTGTTGTTCTGCTGAAGCTGCTCTGTTTATACTGCTGGTAACAGGTCTGTACTCTCAGTTATTGTTTTCTCTATTTCCAATTAGTTTGAATTCGGTTTTCTTCATTTTCCATAAAGGATTGGGTTCCTTTGACTTTGTTCGGGTTTTTGCTTGATTCTTGATTTTGCTTGTTTCATTTGTATGTTGAGACTATTTTCTGTTCTTGTTTTTGAAGTATGTGTGTTTTTGTCTTTGAGGGTGAAAAGGGGTTAGAGATTGTAGATTTTTTTAAGGGAAAAGGGTCAAAAATATACCTTGATTTTATTTTATTAGTTGATTTTATTCGTATCGTTAAAAACAAGTTATTTTTATCTTTACCGTCAATAAACTTAACAAATATACCCCTTGGATAGAAAGCCCATATCAATTAAAATTACTCGATTTTACTTAAATTATCCAATTTTAATCCGATCCGACCCACTTAATAATATAACTCATTTCTTTTACCAAATAAATTTTATTTTCACCACCATCACCACCACCACCTAAGTAACCACCCTCACAGAGATCTCCTTCTCCCCCACCCATTTCTTAATTATCCAACAAATCTCATTTTCTCGATTGTATCCGTCATTTAATAATAGGTTTAAGCCTCATAAATATCAACTGATCCATATTGTCATTTTCTCCTGTTGTATAGCCATACCCATATATATATATTGTAAGTAGAGTAGAAATTAGCTTGGAAGTAAAGAAAAAAAGGATTAGTATTGTAATATTTATCTAGTTTACTCTTTCTTATTTCATTTTACAAGTATTTTAGTGATTTGATAGAAATATTTGGACTCAAAGGAAGTAAGTAGAGTAATATTTGCCTTTTTTTTTTCCTGGTTATTTGCGGATAATACACCTAATAAGAACTAGAAAAATGGCTTCAGTGGTGGTAATGATGGTGAGGAAAACAAAGTTGATTTGGGTAAAAAAAATGAGTTATTTTATTAAATGGGTCGGGTCGAGTTTAAATTGGGTAATTTAAATAAAATTGGGTAATTTTAATTGATTTGAAATTTTTCATCCAAAGAGGGGTATATTTGTTAAGTTTATTGACGATATAAGTAAAAATAACTTGTTTTTAACTGTATGGGCTAAAGTCAACCAATAAAATAAAATTAAGGGATATTTTTGACCCTTTTCTCTTTTTTATCTAGATTTGGTGCTGGATTCAAGTTGAATAGTTGAGCAGAAAGGTGAAGATTGTCGCTTTATGCATTCTCATGGGTGTTGGACAAATAAATACTTTGTGGGGTCTGTACCGTGTGGTTAGCTTATGTGCTATATCGAATTATGTTTTTGGAATTTCAATTTTGTTTGATTTTATTTGGAGCCTGCTAATTTTGCAGCTTCAAAGCTCTTGAAATTATAGCTGAAGCAGACTTCTCATACTATTATGACTTAGTGGCGTTATTGAACTAATCATAATGCGTAGTCAAAGGTTATTCCAGCGAATAGAACCGTATTCAGCAACATAAAAACAATGCTACATAACCATTTTATTTTATTAAAGCCTTAGGCAAGAGGTTACACACACGCAAAAAGATCCATTTCAACAGTACTGAAAATTAAATTAATTTACCAATCATAAAATCGATATGGAACTATGAATGAAGACTCCCCAAGACTACTAAAAAGCATATTAAAAGTCAACCATATGCCAGCAAATACTACATATAAATATTAAAAAACAGAACTTAAAAATTGATTTCTTAAAGTTTTAACCAGTGATCTGCCTGGGTTAGATCACATTATTTACAATTTCGTGGTTGTCCTAAATCTCCCAGAGAGAGAACGAAAATTTATAAAAGAATAAAACAACAAAACACACAAATTAACAAGTAGGAGATTAATAAGAACAGAACGAAAATTAAAAGAGAACAACAAAATACAGTTAGATTCAGATAGAGGGGAAAGAACGAATGCCAGATCAAAATGAGAATATGATGTAAAATGAAGAACAATGAGAAAATAGATACTGCAATATGTAAACGTGTCAGATTAGAATAAAGACAGATTCACATTTAGGAGATTGCTAGGTTTTCCAGGTTAAGAAAAAAAAGTATAATGCTTATGTTAGGAAATATCGAAGGACCTTTTGCATAAAGGTGTCAACAATTTGCTGCATGTATGTTCTGTATCTGTTGACGACTGGAGAAGCTGTAAAAACTACTCCATTCATTCTCCTTTGGAGTTAGTTTTATTCGCTTGGAACCTTATTCTGTTGACCAATTCTTGTCAGCCACACTCTGACTTTGGCATCTGTCGAACATCTCTAGGCAAAAAATAGATACAAATGTCTGTTTTCAGTTTGTGGTGAGATGCTTCAGTTAATAGAGCAAGAATTCACAATCAATAGCAGCTGGCGTTTCAAAGCAAAAACGAAAGGAACGTCCTTATGAGCTTAGATTTTAGAAATGAGATTTTTGTGAGAATAGCATGAAATACAGTGATGGTCCACAATGTTGTTGCAACTGGAGATATAGCGTTGAAAGATCCATTAGAGATTCAAACATTCATATATTTTCTAAGGCTCTTTAATAATTTTATGTTCATGATCTGAATCTATTGAAATGAATCAACTTATATTAATGTTCTTTATTCCTTCAAATTCAATTTTTGAGAGTTGAGTTTAATTTCCAGCGATATCTGAGGGAGTCGGAGCTTATGGTAATCTGGATTAGTAAGTATATTTTGTTAACGTATTGAGCTTGCGGTTGTCTAATTTGACTTTCGCTTTATATGTCGACGACTGATACTCTTATCATTTAGCATTGTAGCCCTCTATTAATATATTTTAGAAATGTTTTCCTAATGTAAACTCTGCAGTCAGACACATGTTGATTCCAAAATACAAAAATATTGAACTTGCAGTTTTTACTTTGTGCCTAAGAATCTTGAGATTGAATTTTAGTATTAATGTTTGAAAAAGCTGAATGAAATCAAGAATTTATTATATTGATATTGGTAAATGAGGCCGATTACAGAGGACTATGAGAGTCATCAAAATGTGATATGCATCAATAGGTATTTTTCTTCTTAGAAAAACATCTGTTCTTGTAGTTTTATTTCATCAAGTCGTCAAATCTAACTGATGGGTCTTCTCCTGTGAGGGATATCTGATCGGTAAACTTATAATTTCACCTTTTCAACTCCTTTATAAATGTAGCCTTCCGAATCCTTAAAATTTCTTCCATCTTCTGTTTATGAAACCACTGAAGGATACATCTATTCTTCCTTAAGATTATACTCCTCAAGGAGATTGTCAATGGTGAAGCCACCCTTATATCCTTTAGAGGAACCTAATGAAAGAGTTTCAACATACTCATACATCATGAAGACTTACCACAAAAGTGGTGGCTCTCCCAGGCTACAATAGGAACTGCGAGATACAATCTATTATCGTGATCTCGAACTAAGTTAGTCTTGTTTCTGTTTAGTGGCTTATACTCATACAAATAAGCAACTGTTTCGATTTAAAACGAAATTGTCTCTAGAATTTATTAAGCATGAGATTATATACAATAATGAAAAATGAAACTTTTGTTGGAACAGGATGAAACACAGTGATGTTGCATGATTCATTGAATGTTCCAATAGGTTCACATCAACTCTCCCCAGATTTATGTTGATGCTTGAGAAAAAATTTCGTTTTTAATTATTATACAAAGTATATATATTCACTTTTGCCATTGCTAGCTAATAATTTGATTTCTTTGTTATGGTCTGCCCTTTCTGTAATGCAGCTTCTTCGTTCTCGCTTTGAGTTCTTGCGGTTGTATAGGCTTCCAACTACAAGGTAATGCTTTTCCTGCCAAAACTAAATTTATGTCACTATTACGTGCATTTACAACTTTATAATTTGAGTACCTCTTGTTGATATGTTTATTATTGTGTGTGATTATTAATAACCGGTACAAATACAATATCAAATGTCGAATAAAAACAAGAAAATAGATTTAAACTCTGAAAAAGCATAGGGCAGTAAAAAAGCTAGACGTCGTGACCTATATAAAATTAAGCACCCTAGCAAAAAAGAAATTGTCCTACCGAGAACTCAAACCAATAAAACTGGATTGAGTAGACAACATTTCACTGTTGACTCAACCATCTTTACATCTTCCCTCAAGCAACTACATTCTGTTGAGCAACATCCTATTCAACGAGAAGATTACTTATATCAATTTGAGTTAGGTCACAAAATTGTATTCATATTTCTTTAGCAAAATGTTATATAGATATATGATAAATATATCTACATGGCAGGCTCAACATCGATTGTTGATAAACAGTGTGATGAAAACACTATAATGACGCAACATTCATAAATTACCATATTTTGAAACCCGTTCCAAAATGTAATGTTTGTGGTGCAAAATATTTGAATATGAATCAGCGGGTTTCTGTTGCGGCAAAAATGTTATTAAACTAATTTCTCATCAACTTTCACCAGACTTACAAATTTTTTACCTATAAAATAATAAGAAATCAAGGCTTTTCCGAACTTATATAAGAACCTATAACAACATGTTTGCATTCACATCTCTTGGAGTAAACATGATAAAGATTTAGCGAAAAGAAATAAAGGTATTTATACATTTAGAGTGCAGGATAAGATGTACCATTTTATAGACAATCTAATACCAAGTGGCGAAAGAACGAAAAATATTCAGCTATACTATTTTGACACTGAAAACGAATTGAAAAACCGATTAGCATGTTCTGATAAACTAAATAAAACATTATCGAAACTTTAATGGAAATATTACAAGTTAATATGTATTCTATATTCTTAAAGTCTTTAATAAATGTATTCTATATTCTTAAAGTCTTTAATAAATATTTCAGAACTATCTTATTTCTATATTGCTCTTAAATCTGATGTTGGTCTAAATCAACGTATATATAACTTACCAACTACATCAAAGATTACAAGAATATGGTTAGAACAAAATATTAACAACTATGTTTCCACACCTCAGATCAGAATATATACCAAAAGTGATAGAAGTCAATTAGTAAATTATTATTATGGATGTTATGATTCATTACAATATCCATTGTTGTTTCCTTATAGTGAAAATGGATGGCACTGTGGTATTAAAAAAATTAGATATCCAACTACTTATTCGGCTACACAAACACACTGTAAAAACGAACAACTATCGAATGTTGAAAATATGGGCTCGATTGATGAATTTCTAAATTTAGAAGATGAAATTATGCAAAAAGGTAAAAAGATAATTTTTTTCTTGCCGTGAATATTATTGCTATAAACTTCAGATGAGAGATGATGAAAGCATCATTCTGCATTCCGGCAGATTATTCCAATAATATGTGGTAGATGAATGGATCAAAATCAAAACTCAAAGACTTGATTTTACTTCTTTTCACCAAAACATCATAAGAATTGATGTATTAAGAGGGCTTCTGGATGTTCTACGTCGTGGTGAAAGAGAGGCCTCCCAAGTAGCTAGAAAAAGAATAATACCTCCCAATTTTATCGATGGTCCGAGAGATATGTGTCGTCGATACATGGATGCATGACTTTAGTTCAGCATTTTGGAAAGCCTGATCTGTTTATTACTATGACTTGTAAACCCTATTGGCTTGAAATTAAAGAAAATCTATCGTCAACTGACCAAGCATAAAATAGACCTGATCTAATTTGTCGAGTATTTCGAGCAAAATTAGAGGAATTAAAAAATATATATTGACTGTGCATATATTTGGTAAAGTTGCTGCATATATGTACACAATATAATTTCAAAAACGAGGTCTTCCTCATGCTCATTTTCTTATTATACTTGAAGAAAAATAAAAATATTAACACCTGAAGCATATGATCAATTTGTTTGCGCTGAGCTATCAAATCCCAAAACAAATCTTCATTTATTTGAACTTGTTCGTTTATACATGATACATGGTCCCTGTGATACATTAAACCCAACATGTCCTTGTATGAAAAAAAAGGTTTATTTTAAATTCAAATATCCAAGACTTCTTTGCATAAACAACTAAAGGCAAAAGTTCATACCCAATCTATTGAAGAGAAAATACAGGACAATGTATAAATATTGGAAATCATCTTCTTGATATCTTATGGGTGGTTCCTTACAATCCATATCTGCTGCAAATTCAATCGTCAAATAAATGTTGAGTTTTGTTCTGATATAATAATTGTAAAATATATTTATAAGTATATATGCAAAGGACACGATAAAACTGCATTTCATTTACATGCCGATAAAACAAATATAGAAATTAATGAAATAAAAGAATATCAATCAGCTAGATGGGTATCCCCACCTAAAGCTACATGGAGTATATATGTTTTTCCTATCAGTGAAATAAATGAACCCATGTGTATACCATCTTCAACTTCATCTGGATGGACAACAACTTGTATCTTTTAAAAGCACCGACAATATTGATAAAGTTATAAATAATCCTATGATTAAAAAAAGGCATAATACATATATTAGACCCTAAATTTTGTTTCAAATTTTAACTTTGACCTCCAACTTTCATATTGCACAAACAGACACTTTAACTATCCAACCTTTTAATAAATAAACACGCTAGTCCTACCTGGCAAAACGCGTGATGTGCAAATATTTTGCGCGAGTTAGGAGTAATTTTTTAGGCCCACAGCGATAAAAAAAATGCTGAAATGACAAATCTACTCTTAATGAATCCATTATATATATATTTTTATATTTCCAAAGCACAATCTCATTTTATTTAAAAAAATATTCTAAAATGGACGTGTAAAATACTTAATTAGTTGGCAGTCATTGAGTGGCTCACTAATACACGTGGGAGCGTTTGCATTTCACCCTCTTTGGCTCAGAAATCACATGTTTATTTATTTAAAGGTAGGATAGTTAAAGTGTATGTTTGTGCACTATGAAAGTTGGAGGTCAAAGTTAAAATTGGAAGTCAAGTTTAGCGTCAAATATATGTATTATGCCTCAAAACTATGTTGACTGAATTTTTTGCAATGAACAAAGTCAATAAAAAAGCTATGAATTTAAACTTATTATATGGAGAATTTCCAGAATCTTTTGTGTGTCAACTTCATAAAAAATGTGGACGCATTGCAACTAAAGAAATACGATTGGTCGCGTCATAACTTGTCACCCAACTGAAGGAGAACGACATTATCTTAGGTTGCTTTTAATGAATGTCAGAGCACCTAAATTATATGAAGATTTGCTTACTTTCAATGGAGAATATTGTAGTACATTTAGAGAATCAGCAGATAAAAGAGGATTATTACTTTGTGACAACAATTTAACAAAATGTATGTCCGAAGCGGCGACTTATCAAATGTCATCTAGCTTAAGACATTTATTTGGTGTGTTGTTAGCTTATTGTAATCCAAATAATCCTAAAGAGTTACGGAAAATTTTTGAAAATTCAATGTCTGAAGATTTTAACAAATATGCAGGTCTATCTTCGAAGGAAGTTCGTTATAAAGTACTAAATCATATTAATTAAATTCTTTATTCAATGGGCTGTGATATTAATGAATTTGAGCTAACTCCGGAAATCATAAAAGCTTCTACAATGGCTAAAGAGGTGATGTACCGTGGTTTTACGGTACTTTCAATACTTTTTCCTTAAGTTTAGTGTGTGTCTAAGGACTTTTTGTAGTAGTTTTAATGTATTTTTCTTTATGTTTGCAGGAACAACTGTCCAGAATGAAAACGCTGAAGATGTGCTGAAAATTGCAGAACAGATGACCTACGGAGCCATCGACGGTCTGTAGGTGGAAACCGTCGCCGTGAAGATGTTATGCTGCCAAGGAAAGATCGGGGAATTCTGACAAGTGCGGGGCTACGGAAGGGATGACGGTCCGTCGTCTCATCGACGGAACGTCCTGGTGATCTGTTGCTGTTAACAGAATGTAGCCTCAGTACCCGATTTGAAAAGATTCTAAGTGTGGAGCAACTAAGGCCATCGACGGACCGTCGTCCTGTCAACGGTCCGTCCTGCAGGTCAGTCGATGGTAACAGAGAGTTTGAGAAGAAGGCAGCTGAAAATAAAGTTGAAGTATGGACCGACGAAGGCGTCGACGATTCGTCGTTGCCTCGACGGTCCGTCGGTCAGGTCGTCGATGAGAGACGCATTTTTGGACAGATTTTCCTTATTTAGGTTTCTCTCTATGTTTAGGATTCTATTAATATAAATAGGAAAAAAAAACCTCATTTTTGGGGTTAGACTCTGTGTTATTTTTCTGATTTGTAATATTGGTTGTTGAATATTGGGTTTTGGAAAATACTTCATTTTTCCGGAATCGTTTATTGCATTATTTTCTCGAATTCAAGTGATTTTCTGGATTTTCTTCAATCTCATTAAAGTAAGTACATGAGTTCTTGTCTAATTAATATGAATTGTGTAATTATGAACATGGCTAAATCCACAACTAGGGTTGTGGGAACCATGGGTAATTAACAAAGTAAAACTAGCTAAAATAACAATTCTCGAATAGTTTCTTGCATGTATTGATAATTCTTTCGTTTAGAAGTCTTTTTAACGAGTGCACGCGTTAGAACTCGCCTTGTTGCTACTTGCCGGACCAAGGAGGTAGATAATAAGAAAAGAATTATCAACGTAGATTTAGTATATACTATCTAATAGGCTAGTGTCGATTGGTGCGAAGTAATAACTAAGCCATACATCGATTATGATGCTTAATATAAGGTAAAAGGTAAGGTAAAGTAAAGTATACACACGTAGCCGGACCAAGGTGCGGAGTGAAATTCACTAGTTGTCGGACCAAAGAATTAGGGATACATAACTTATCACTTTGCATGCAAGATACTAGGAAAGAGTTGTTATAGCTAGGGTTACTGCGTCATGAACCTAATGGGGACCACTTACACCCTAGTTTCTCTCATTACTTGATAAACATCAAACATTTGAACTTGCTACTTGTTTACTTAGAATTAATTAAATAATTTTGTTACACAACCCGCCCCCCCCCCCCCTTTAATTATTTGTTTTTGGAAAGGACTTGATTAAAATAGAAGTAATCGTAGATTAAAGTTAAGTCTAAACTATTTTCCTCGTGGGATCGACCCCAACCTAACATTTGGGTTCTTTACTTGATACGATCGCTTATACTTCTTTAGAGAAGTGCAATTTGAGCGTATCAAATTTTGGTGCCGCTGTCGGGGATTAGTGGCTTTTAGATTAACTTTAACCACATTACCGAGTTTTAGTCAATAATTTCCTGATTTTACTTTTTCTTTTTGTTTTTGTCTCTCGCAGGTCTAGCTTTAGTGCATGTCAGGTACACGGAGTCGAGGAGAACCAATACTTCCGCTTGATCCAGAACTAAACCGTACACTTCGTAGAATGAACATTCAAAACAATCCTGCTTATATTAAGGATGAGATCAATCCTCAACCTCCCCCGCAAGTTGATGCTCATAATCAAGTGATGGTTGATAACCCGGGTGAAGGTAATCCGAGAAGGCAACCTCCTGCCCCACACCCTCAAGAGTACTATAGGGGAAATGTTAACATCACTGACTCTGACGGGCCACTTGTCCTACCTCCTCTACCACATGGTCATACTTTCGTGGTAACTAGTAGCTTAATGCAGATGCTCACAGCTAGAGGTCTGTTTTCGGGGATACCATATGAGGATCCACATGCTCACATCGCCAAACTGAGGTCGGTGTGTAAGAGTTGTGTAGAGAGGCCTGACTTGGACATGAACGTCATTGGGCTAAGAGTGTTTCCTCTCTCAATGACATGAGAGGCTGCTATATGGTTTACTGAGCTTCCCTATAACTCAATCTATACATGGAACCAATTGAGGGATGTGTTCTTAGCTCGTTACTATCCGATTTCAAAGAAGCTCAACCACAAAGATAGGGTGAACAACTTTGTGACACTACGAGGGGAGTCAGTAAGCAGTTCTTGGGATCGGTTCACCTCTTTCTTGAGAAGTGTCCCAAATCACCGTATTGATGATGAGTCGCTGAAATAGTATTTCTATCGGGGGAAAGATGATAATAATAAAGCGGTGTTGGATACAATTGCGGGTGGTTCTTATGGGGAGTGTACTTATGCAGAGATCGCTGAGAAGTTAGAGAAAATCTCTCGAAATAATAAATCTTGGAGCACTAGGAAGTCGTATACTGGGAGAAACACTTTTGCAGTGCAATCTACACACAACCCAGCCGCAGATGATATTTGTGAAGAAATGGCTCAAATGAGAACTGAGCTTGGGTTAGTGTTGAAACATGTCACTGGGGGTCCAGAGAAAGTGAATGCGTTGAATTATTTGACTAAGCCACCACCGCCGATAGATGAGTTTTACTATAAGGAAGATTCTTATGCAGTGAATGAGCAGACGGGGGGTTTTAGACCGAACGCCCAAGGCTCCAATCAGGAGAATTGGCGCCAAGGTCAAGGAAATCAAGGTCGGAACTATGGGAATTACAACCGAGAGGGTCACTATGTTCGTGAAGGAAACTACAACCGCGACAACAACTTCAATCGGAGTAACTATGAAAACAGAAACGATCGAAGTGGGCCATATGTTCCACCTCAAAATTGGGAAGTTGCTCCTAGGGATGGTGGAGGTAGTATGGAGCGAGTTGAAGACACGTTGCAAAAGATGAGGAGGAGGTTTGACGCAAGTGATGAGCACGCCAAGGAATTGAGAGGTGATTTGGCTAACATTAGGCAAAAAGTGGATGCACATGCAGTCTCCATCAAGCATCTTGAGATGCAAATGGCCCAATTGCCGTCTACTGTAAACCCTCGTCAACCGGGTACTCTTCCTAGCAACACTGTTCAAAATCCAAAGAATGATGGACATTGTATGGCAGTCACTACTCGAGGTGGTAAGCAAACCATAGATCCACCTATGCCGTCTGGCGTAGAAAATAAGATGAGAAGAGAAGATGGGGTAGTAGAAGCTAGTGGTGAGTTGGTAAATGAAGCAGGAAAAGAAGCAGAGAAGCACCAAACGGTGACTCCCATTCCAAGACCACCACCACCATTCCTGCAAAGGTTGGTGAAAAAGACCGAGGATGGTAAATACCGACGTTTTATTAATATATTGAAACAGCTTTCCATCAATGTTCCTTTGATAGAAGCTCTTGAACAAATGCCCGGTTACGCCAAATTCATGAAAGATATGGTCACTAAGAAGAGATCGGTTAGTTTTGAGGATGATGATAGGATGCAACACTGTAGTGCTATTGCTACAAGATCTCTAGTGCAAAAGAAAGAAGATCCGGGTGCTTTCACTATTCCATGTACAATCGGGTTGTTACACTTTGCCAAAGAATTATGTGATCTTGGGGCAAGCATAAATCTCATGCCTCTATCCATCTACAAAAATTTGGATTTGGGTGATCCAAAGCCCACTGCGATGCGGCTACTGATGGCCGATCGAACTGTGAAGAGGCCTATTGGGATACTCCACGATGTGTTAGTGAAGGTGGAGTCATTCATATTTCCGGTCGATTTTGTGATTCTTGATTGTGAGGTTGACTTTGAGGTGCCTATTATTCTTAGGAGGCCATTTCTTGCTATCGGTCGCGCCTTGGTCGACATGGAGAAAAGGCATATGATGTTTCGGTTAAACAATGAAGAAGTGACTTTCAATATTTGTAGGTCCATGAGGCAGAGTGGTGAGCTCCAATCGGTATCTGCCATATCCTACAGAGTTGAGAGTTCGTCAGAGGTCCAAATAGAAGAACGTCTTGGTGTGGAGGCACTAGCAGCAATGATTATGAACTTTGAGAGTGATGGAATTGCAGAGTATGGGTCATTTGTTGCGGCACTTGATCGAGGTGATGTTCGGTTCAAACCCAAGAAATTGGAGTTAGATATGATGCATCGCGAGTCTCCACCTGCAAAGCCATCTATTGAAGAGGCTCCAAAATTAGAGCTTAAGGCTCTACCACCTCATCTGAGGTATGTATTCTTGGGGAAAGATGACATTTTGCCGGTAATTATTTCGTCAGATTTGAAGGCGCAACAAGTAGAGTGTTTGGTTGAAGTATTGAAGAGGTTCAAGAGAGCTATTGGGTGGACTATTGCGGATATTATTGGGATCCCTCCCGGTATTTGTTCACACAAAATCCAACTCATACCCGATCATAAGCCAAGTATTGAGCACCAGAGACGTTTAAATCCACCTATGCAAGAGGTAGTGAAGAAGGAAATTATTAAGTGGTTGGATGCCGGAGTCATATATCCGATCGCTGATAGTAGTTGGGTATGCCATGTTCAGCGTGTGCCCAAGAAAGGGGGAATGACTGTGGTCCCCAATGAGAAAAATGAGCTTGTTTCGATGAGGTCGGTGACCGGATGGAGAGTGTGTAAGAATTACCGGAAACTAAATGCATAGACTGAGAAAGACAATTTTCCTATGCCATTCATGGATCAGATGTTGGATAGACTTGCAGGCAAAGGATGGCACTGTTTTCTTGATGGCTATTCGGGTTACAATCAAATCTCTATTGCACCGGAAGATAAAGAGAAAACCACTTTTACTTGCCCTTATGGAACTTTCGCGTTCAAGAGGATGCCTTTTGGGTTGTGTAATGCACCAGCTACCTTTCAGAGATGTATGATGTCCATATTTTCCGATATGGTGGAGGACACCATTGAGGTATTCATGGATGATTTTTCTGTTGTTGGTGATTCATTTGATCATTGTTTGAGTCACTTGTCTGAAGTTCTCAAAAGATGTGAAGAGTGCAAGCTTGTGCTAAATTGGGAAAAATATCACTTTATGGTGAAAGAGGGTATTGTATTGGGCCACCGCATCTCAGAGAAGGGTATAGAGGTTGATCGAGCTAAAGTCGAGGTTATAGAGAGACTTCCTCCACCCATCTCTGTAAAAGGTGTGAGGAGTTTTCTTGGGCATGCAGGTTTCTACCGGAGGTTTATCAAAGATTTCTCAAAAATTGCACATCCTCTATGCAAGCTGCTTGAGAAAGATTGTAAATTTTATTTTGATGAATCTTGTCTAAAGGCATTTGGAGAGTTGAAAGAGAAGTTGGTATCTGCGCCCATCATTATTTCTCTGGATTGGAGCAATCCATTTGAGGTGATGTGTGATGCTAGTGGGGTTGCGCTTGGTGTGGTATTGGGACAAAGAAGGGATAAAATCCTTCACCCCATTTATTATGCTAGTATAGCCCTTAATGAAGCCCAAAAGAACTACACCGTGACTGAACAAGAGCTCCTTACGGTAGTCTTTGCTTTCGAGAAATTTTGCTCCTATTTGCTTGGCACTAGAGTAATAGTGCATACTGATCATTCTGTCTTGAGATATTTGATGGCAAAGAAGGATGCAAAACGAAGGTTGATTCGTTGGGTTTTACTATTGCAAGAATTTGACTTTGAAGTGAAAGATAGATTAGGGACCGAAAATCAAGTGGCCGATCACTTGTCCCGATTAGAAGATGAAGCAATGCGAGAGTTAGGTGAAAAAGCTGAAATTGATGATACTTTCCCTGATGAGCATGTATTGTCTGCTTCTCAAGACTTTATTGCATGGTTCGCAGATTTTTTCGAATTACTTGGCTAGTGATATCGTCCCATCGGACTTGTCCTTTCATCAAAGGAAAAAGTTCATGCATGATGTGAAAAAGTTCTTTTGGGATGAGCCATATCTTTATAGAAGTTGTGCCGATGGGCTTATTCGGCGATGTGTACCGAAAGTTGAGATGTTGAGAGTTTTGGAGGCATGCCACTCCTCGCCTGTGGGTGGGCATCATAGTGGTATCCGGACAGCCCATAAAATCTTGCAATGTGGCTACTATTTGCCAACCATCCACCAAGATTCACATGAGTTCGCCAAGGCATGTGATAGGTGCCAAAGAGATGGCGGTATTTCTAGAAGGCAAGAGCTCCCTTTAAATCTCATTCTTGTGATCGAATTGTTTGATGTGTGGGGCATTGGCTTTATGGGCCCTTTTGTGAGTTCTCATGGGATTAAGTACATTCTTGTGGCGGTTGATTATGTGTCGAAATGGGTGGAAGCCATAGCATTTGCAAATAATGAATGGAAGAGTGTCACCGCGTTCTTGAAAAAGAACATATTTTCTAGATTTGGCACCCCAAGGGCCATTATTAGTGATGGGGATCCCACTTTTGCAACAAGTTATTCAAAGGATTGTTGGAGAAATATGGGGTTCGCCATAATATGGCCACGCCATACCATCCTCAGACTAGTGGGCAAGTTGAGGTGTCAAACAGAGAAATAAGCAGATTCTGGCGAAAACGGTGAATGCAAATAGAACGGATTGGTCAAGGAGGCTTGATGATGCTCTTTGGGCCTACCGGACAGCATACAAGACTCCCATAGGTATGTTCCCATACCAACTTTTATATGGTAAAGCTTGTCACTTTCCGGTTGAGTTAGAGCATAAGGCCATGTGGGCAATGAAGAAACTGAAAATGGATTGGAATGAGGCTGTGGAACAAAGGATAAATGGGTTGAATGAGCTTGATGAATTTCGCTTAAAGGCATATGAAAGTTCATCCCTCTACAAAGAAAAGATGAAGAAGTACCACGACCAAAAGATTGAGAAGCGCGATTTTGTGGTTGGGGATTTGGTGCTTTTATTCAACTCTAGGTTGCTCTTATTTCCGGGCAAACTCAAGTCCAAATTGACTGGCCCATTCTTGATCACCCAAGTTTTCCCTCATGGAGCGATTGAGTTGGAGAATAAGGAGGGTGTAAGATTCAAGGTGAACGGGTAACGAATCAAAATCTACCTTGGGCATGCTGAAAAGGCGAATGAAGTGATCGAGGCATACCATCTTGATGAAATCTGAGTAATCAAGAGTCCTACATCGTGCCGCGACGTTAAATCAAGAGCTGATTGGGAGGTAAGCCAATATGTATCCTCTAGCCAACAATAGGTTTTTCGTGATTTTATAGGCGTAGTTACATTATTTCTGTTTTTCTAACTCAATGTCACGTATTAATTTTCTTTAGAAGTGTTGGCTAGAGCGTAAACTAGGGTCCGTGTCTAAAAAGTGTCCAGAAAATACAAAAAGATTAGCTTATTGGGTGTTCAATGTGCAGGGACCAAATCCCCCGAAATCTGCAAAAAATTGGTCTGGTGCACTGATCGACGGACCAATCGACGGACCGTCGGTAGGGTCCGTAGATCCCAGGTTTGTTTCTTTAATTTTTCTAAGTTAGGGCACCATCGACGGAGCAGTCGACGGACCGTCGACTGACTTACGGTCCATCAACGGGGAATTGTCGGTTCCTCCAACCCACTAACCCGACCCGACCCGACTCGACCCGACCGGCTATATATTTAAATTTTTAACTTTTCAGTTACCCACCCTTTCAAATACCCTCCCCAAACCGTTTCCCTCCCCATTTCCCTTCAACTCCCCCACTTCCTCTCCCACTAACTCCCATTTCTAATCAGTCATATTCTCCTCTCCCCAAATCTCCATCAGTTTCCCAAATCCCTTTTCTTCCCCACTCTTCCATCTTCGTCTGTCTTCTGCCCGGTCGGTGTTCAAGGTCGCTATTTGGTGTTTCGTACCTGCAAGAATTCATCCCCTCATTCCCTACACAACAGTATACATGTATGTCTTTCTGATCTGCTCTATTTACTTTCACCACTTTACATGCTAAATTGCTGGAATATGATAGTGGGTCTTGAATTTGGGACACCGTTGCATGCTTAAAATCTTCAAACTGAATTCCTAGTACCTTAGATCAAGTAAAGTGAATGGGATGGGGGTGTATTGTCTGATAATTGTTGTGTTTTGAGTGTTGTTGTTTCTGTCGTAGAGTTTGATAGTCTGTGTGAATCTATGTTTTAAACTACGATAATTCAAGCCCTAGGAATGATGAAATGCTTTGTTATATGCTAGAGGAACTTAATGTTCCTTAGATTGCTCTGAATTTTTTCTTTGGGAGAAACAATGGCTGCCAAAATTTTGTCCCTGAAAGCCAAAATGAGACCCCGTCGACGGACCGTCATTCAATCTACGGACCGTCGTTCAATCGATGGACCGTCGTTGGGGTCCGTCAACAATATCTCCCCTGATTTGTCTAAGTGTCTACCCACGGGGGTAGACGACGGTCCGTCAACTGGTCGACGAACCGTCCTGCATTACCGTAGACTCTAACAGAACCCTTATTTCTGAAGTTCCTCCAAATTTTTCTAAGGGTCCAACGATGGACCCCCACTGACGGACCGTCGTTCAGTCGATGGTCCGTCCTGCAGGTCCGTCGTCCTTAACAGAAACTTTGTTATTTTAAAATTCAAAAAAGTTTCTAAGGATCCATCCACGGACCCCCACTGACGGACGTCGTTCAGTCGACGGTCCGTCCTGCAGGTCCGTCTTCTCTATCAGAACCATTGTTCTGAAACTTTACACAAGAAATTTTCTAACTGCCTGACGGACCCCAACGACGGTCCGTTAGTGAGGATCCGTCGGTGGACACTTAGAAAATTTATAAGTATATATGCAAAGGACACGATAAAATTGCATTTCATTTAATATAGAAATTGATGAAATAAAAGAATATCAATCAGCTAGATGGGTATCCCCACCTAAAGCTACATGGAGTATATATGTTTTTCCTATCAGTGAAATAAATGAACCCATGTGTATACCATCTTCAACTTCATCTGGATGGACAACAACTTGTATCTTTCAAAAGCACCGACAATATTGATAAAGTTATAAATAATCCTATGATTAAAAAAAAGGCATAATACATATATTAGACCCTAAATTTTATTTCAAATTTTAACTTTGACCTCCAACTTTCATAGTGCACAAACAGACACTTTAACTATCCAACCTTTTAATAAATAAACACGCTAGTCCTACCTGGCAAAACGCGTGATGTGCACATATTTTGCGCGAGTTAGGAGTAATTTTTTAGGCCCACAGCGATAAAAAGAATGCTGAAATGACAAATCTAACCTTAATAAATCCATTATATATATTTTTTTATATTTCCAAATCACAATCTCATTTTTAAAAAAAATATATTCTAAAATGGACGTGTAAAATACTTAATTAGTTGACAGTCATTGAGTCGCTCACAAATACACGTGGGAGCGTTTGCATTTCACCCTCTTTGGCTCAGAAATCACATGTTTATTTATTTAAAGGTAGGATAGTTAAAGTGTATGTTTGTGCACTATGAAAGTTGGAGGTCAAAGTTAAAATTGGAAGTCAAGTTTAGCGTCAAATATATGTATTATGCCTTAAAACTATGTTGACTGAATTTTTTGCAATGAACAAAGTCAATAAAGAAGCTATGAATTTAAACTTATTATATAGAGAATTTCCAGAATCTTTTGTGTGTCAACTTCATAAAAAATGTGGACGCATCGCAAATAAAGAAATATGATTGGTCGCGTCATAACTTGTCACCCAACTGAAGGAGAACGACATTATCTTAGGCTGCTTTTAATGAATGTCAGAGCACCTAAATTATATGAAGATTTGCTTACTTTCAATGGAGAATATTGTAGTACATTTAGAGAATCAGCAGATAAAAGAGGATTATTACTTTGTGACAACAATTTAACAAAATGTATGTCCGAAGCGGCGACTTATCAAATGTCATCTAGCTTAAGGCATTTATTTGGTGTGTTGTTAGCTTATTGTAATCCAAATAATCCTAAAGAGTTACGGAAAATTTTTGAAAATTCAATGTCTGAAGATTTTAACAAATATGCAGGTCTATCTTCGAAGGAAGTTCGTTATAAAGTACTAAATCATATTAATGAAATTCTTTATTCAATGGGCTGTGATATTAATGAATTTGAGCTAACTCCAGAAATCATAAAAGCTTCTACAATGGCTAAAGAGGTGATGTACCGTGGTTTTACGGTACTTTCAATACTTTTTCCTTAAGTTTAGTGTGTGTCTAAGGCCTTTTTGTAGTAGTTTTAATGTATTTTTCTTTATGTTTGAAGGAACAACTGTCCAGAATGAAAACGCTGAAGATGTGCTGAAAATTGTAGAACAGATGACCTACGGAGCCATCGACGGTCCGTCGACCCATCGACGGTCCGTAGGTGGAAACCATCGCCATGAAGATGTTATGCTGCCAAGGAAAGATCGGAGAATTCTGACAAGTGCGGGGCTACGGAAGGGATGACGGTCGACGGACCGTCCTGGTGATCTGTTGATGTTAACACAATGTAGCCTCAGTACCCGATTTGAAAATATTCTAAGTGTGGAGCAACGAAGGCCATCGACGGACCGTCGTCCTGTCAACGGTCCGTCCTGCAGGTCCGTCGATGGTAACAGAGAGTAGGAGAAGAAGGCAGATGAAAATAAAGTTGAAGTATGGACCAACAGAGGCGTCGACGATCCATCGTTGCCTCGACGGTCCGTCGGTCAGGTCGTCAATGAGAGACGCATTTTTGGACAGATTTTTCTTATTTAGGTTTACCTCTATGTTTAGGATTCTATTATTATAAATAGGAAAAAAACCTCATTTTTGGGGTTAGACTCTGTGTTATTTTTCTGATTTGTAATATTGGTTGTTGAATATTGGGTTTTGGAAAATACTTCATTTTTTCGAAATCGTTTATTGCATATTTTCTCGAATTCAAGTGATTTTTTGGATTTTCTTCAATCTCATCAAAGTAAGTACATGAGTTCTTGTCTAATTAATATGAATTGTGTAATTATGAACATGGGTAACTAAATCCACAACTAGGGTTGTGGGAACCATGGGTAATTAACAAAGTAAAACTAGCTAAAATAACAATTCTCGAATAGTTTCTTGCATGTATTGATAATTCTTTCGTTTAGAAGTCTTTTTAACGAGTGCACGCGTTAGAACTCGCCTTGTTGCTACTTGCCGGACCAAGGAGGTAGATAATAAGAAAAGAATTATCAACGTAGATTTAGTATATACTATCTAATAGGCTAGTGTTGATTGGTGCGAAGTAATAACTAAGCCATACATCAATTATGATGCTTAATATGAGGTAAAAGGTAAGGTAAAGTAAAGTATACACAGGTAGCCGGACCAAGGTGCGGAGTGAAATTCACTAGTTTCTAGACCAAGGAATTAGGGATACATAACTTATCACTTTGCATGCAAGATATTAGGAAAGAGTTGTTATAGCTAGGGTTACTGCGTCATGAACCTAATGGGGAACACTTACACCCTAGTTTCTCTCATTACTTGATAAACATCAAACATTTGAAATTGCTACTTGTTTACTTAGAATTAATTAAATAATTTTGGTACACAACCCCCCCCCCCCCCCGTCCCTTTAATTGTTTGTTTTTGGAAAGGACATGATTAAAATAGAAGTAATCGTAGATTAAAGTTAAGTCTAAACCATTTTCCTCGTGGGATCGACCCCAACCTAACATGTGGGTTCTTTACTTGATACGACCTCTTATACTTCTTTAGGGAAGTGTAATTTGAGCGTATCAAGAGGCTAAAGATGTACTTTTCGAAAGAAATATAATTGTTAGTGAAGAAGATTTACTATTACAGTGGCAATTAAATAGAGACCAACAAATAGCCTACAATACGATTTTGAATAGAGTTATTTCCAATAAACCAACGGCTTTCTTTATTGATGGCCAGGTGGAACCCGTAAAACTTTCTTATATCGGATATTGCTGGCTACTGTAAGGGATCGAGGATTTGTTGGGTATTGCAGCCTCGCTTCTTTCAAGAGGTCGAACAGTCCATTCCCGTTTTAAATTATCTATAGAAATTGATGGAAATTTTAGTTGCAATATCAGTAAAGAAGTTCATTACCGTCTTTAATTCGAGATGCAAATTAATAGTATGGGCTGAAATTTCAATGGCAAAAAAGGAAATGATTGAGGCACTAGACTTGCTTCTCAAAGATTTAATGAAAGCAAATATTCTTTTTGGTGGAAAATTTGTTGTATTTAGTGGTCATTTTAGACACACTCTGCCTGTTGTTCGTGGATGTAAAAGAGAAGATTTTGTTTCTACAAGCTTGCTCTACTCTAAAATTTGAAATGAACTTGAAAAATTGCAATTGTCTGAAAATATGCGAGCAAAAATAGATCATGTCTTCTGTCAATATTTAATGAGAATTGGCCATGAAAAATAAAAAACAATGGAAAAATTGAAATCCCACGTTCTTTTATTATTCATTTTACTGATGAAAAAGATTTCTTAAATATTAATTCAAAGTTGTTTATCCTAATTTATATACATCTGCTTCAAATATTTCTTTCATTACTTTACGCGCTATTCTAACAACCAAAAACGATTTGTTGACAAAATAAATGACATGTTGATTATGCAATCTCCATCTAATATTCAAGTATATATTGGTGCTGATGAAACCCTTGATCCAAAAGATCAAAGTGAAGACTTTATGCATACCTTATGTTGACACACAATTTTGGCCTTCCACGGTATAAATTAATCATCGAGCTTCTTAAATTTTCAACGATTTGAAATAATTGATTTTATAAAATTTAAAATATTTTCCAAGTCATTTTAAGTCATTTTGTCGTTTTTATAGTTTTTGAGACAATCTATATATTCTAATAATTTTGTATATACTACATTTTATGAATATTTGAATATCATCTCAAAAGATTTTACTTAATTAAATATTCAATAGTTTATATTTTTGAGCTAATAGTTTATAATTGAGTTAGTGCTTTTATTTCGTTAAGTTCAAGAAGCTCGTAATATTAATTCCTGTTATTCAATATTTAGCCGGATTCACTAAATAACTCAATTTGGCTAACTTTTAATTTCCATTGACCATAATTACAATTCATGTGGCCATTTTCCTATTACAATTTTGGGCAATTTTAACCTCAGTTTAACTCAAGATGAGACCACGTTTGGGCCCCCTATTTTAACAAGGGAAACTTACATAAATATACTATAAAAAAATTAACCATTTTAACAATCCAAGCCCAAATCCCTTCCATTCCTACAAGCCCATCACTAAATAACCCATCAACAACGCCCAGCCACCAACAAATCCAGAAACACAACCCAATACATTTAAGTTTGGAAATTTTTTAAAATGTCATTATTTTAGTATTTAATAGGGTATAGTGTCAACACTTTTAATATTTAGTGATACTGTCAAAATTTTACCTTATTATGTATTTTAATTATATTTTAATTATTTTGTTTAATTAAAAAGAATACATAATTTAAAAAACAAACAGGAGCTATTTAGGGGAGAGAAAAATTATAAAACTATGAAATACAAAAATACATACTGACTAAAACAACAATAAAATTCAATATACACTTCCAAATCTGTGAATACAAAAAACATTAAAACTATGAAATACAAAAATAAATAATAACTACAACAGAATGAAAATTCCATATACACTTACAAATCTATTCGATAATAGTAAATACACAATCAAACTTATAAAATGTGTTACATTGACATAACTTACACACAAAAAAAAACAGAACACAAAATACAATAAACATATGAAATACAAAAATACATGCTAACTATAACAGTGAATACAAAAACATTAAATCTATGAAAATACAAAAATAAATAATAACTATAACAGAATGAAAAATCCATATACACTTACAAATGTATCGATAATAGTAAATACACAAAATGTATTACATTGACAACTAACACAAAAAAAAAAACAGAACACAAAATACAATATATATGACATTGTAGAAAATTTCCCAATACAAAAATACATAGTAACTATAACAGACTAAAAATTCCATATACACTTCCAAACGCATTGTAACATGTATTTTTTTTAATCTTAAAAATTAATAAACAAATTAAACTAAACATGCAATACACAGAACATGCAAAAAAAAAAAAATACCTCTTCTCCAAAAAATTGATCTTCTTCAACTTCATGGTTATGAATTTGTGTGGAATTTTGCACATCGACGGATTCATGCATTTTTTCCCGTCGTATATCCTCCTTAGATTTAGAAGCGGAACCTACATTGTTGTTTATTTCTTGAGTGAAAAAAAATTAAATGATGAGAACTCGGAAGAACTTTGATTATTTTGTCCAATACCTCTAGTAACTCTCTTGAAAGCGTCCATTGAAGAGATAATTTTGTATTATGAAATCCTAAAAAATGTTTTAAGAACAACAACAAAAGAAAAAAAAATTAAAAAAAACACTAAAAACAGTAAGTAAATCAATAAGGAATATGAAGAACATAATACCCAAATCAATGTTAATCTTCAAATCAAATCTTGCAACGAAATTAATTGAGAATAATAAAAAATATTAATATATTGAATCGGGAATCTGTGGAATTGATTTGGAAGAATGTTAGAGAGAGAAATTAAAAAGAAGCGTAAGAAAAGAGAGAAGAAATCTGGGGAGTTGATTAGGAATAAAGATAGAGAGAGAAATTGATAAGTTTAATAAAAGAGAGAGAAAATTTAAAATATCATTAATATCTATCCAATTACATAAATATAGGAAAATGTGTAATCTATGAGAGAGAGAAAAATGGTGTAAATAATGAGAGAGAAAAAATATTAATAATATCAGAATAATTATTTATTTTTAAAATAATGACATTTTTGGCATGTTTACTAATATTATTAAAGTATGGATATTATCACTAAATAAGTTGGTTTTTTGACTAGTTAGCTAAATTTTCCTTTAAGTTTCAACAATACCCGACCCAACCTACACCGTCTTCTTCTCCAACAAACATCGAGAACAACAACCCCTTTTTTTCTTCATCGCAGTAGAAATCACGGCAGCAACAGAAAATCGCGCGAAACCAGTACCTTCGTTCAACTAATCTGCAAACCCATAACTATAGCAAACTAATCGATCATATCACTGCCTCTTTTCTCATTTTTTCAAAGATTTTCAAAATCTCTTCCACTGTTTGATTTTGAAAAAAGGCAAAGAAGTTCAAAGGATTTTGAAAATTATTTTCTTTCAACGGATTTCCCCCCTAAATCACCCATTCTTCCCCTATAAATAACCCTTTATCCTCAATGATTAGGGGACAGGTGAAAAAGATTGGATTTTGAGGTTCTATAAGAAAAATAGCTTACACAGAGGTTTTTGAGTTTGAGTTCTTTGGCAATAGTGCTTTTATACTTAAAATTTTATATTTTAGCTCTCTTGTTCTAAGTTCTAAGAAGGTCGGCGCTCAAATTTTCTTGGTTAGCTATTCGTATCTGGCTTTTTGTGGTGGAAGAATTGCTGCCCTCTCAAGCTGGTAGTCTCAGTTTGCTGCCCGAAAAAAGGTAATATCTACTCCTTTGTTCAGTTTTCATTTTGATTCCGAGTATTATGTGATAAGCCTGTCTCTATTGGGTCCTCCTTGGCTTCATTCTCACTTTGATCGAATATGAATGTTCATGGCTTATTACTTTTGCTAATGGAATTCTTTGCCGATCATTGTGTTATTCATGCCTTGCCTCGATTAGATGTTCAAATCAGTTTGTAGTAGTGCAAGTTTATCTTTCGTGTTGTTTCGAACCACATGTTCGTCTTGCTTTGACTCTTGTGCCTAATGTGCACTCAAGCATCAGGGAAGCTACTTCGATATTATAAGTTAGTCGTCATATGTGTTGGCTCGATTTGGTATCTTTATGTTCAGCTGAATCTCTGTTTGAGTTCGCTTGAGATGATCCATTTTTCGTTTGGTGTCAATGAGTATGTTAGCTGCAACGTTCTGTTTTGAGCCACTGATATTTGCGATTTTGATAGTCTTCTTTATCGTTTTGGTGTATAAAGTGTAGCCTCTGTTTTCTTGCCTTAGTTGCATACAGAATTTTGACGAGAAGATCATTGAGTGGTGTGTTTATTATTTAAAAATGCTAGCCTCCAATCACATTTTTTTTTGAAGTCTCAAAGTGCTTAGCCTTTCTAATGGGAGTACCCTCGTCTGTTTTTTTTTGCTTCTTTTTTATGCCTGATCGTTGCCGGTAAAAATAGTGTTTGTTTTAAATTTCATGTTTGGCTTAGTATAGTTTTATCCACGTTTAGACAATATTTGAGCGTACCATTCTTAGGCTCACATTTCCATTGGTTTGTCTCTCGTAACTCCAAGTCTCGTTAATTTTTGTTTCAACATCTCATTATATGCCTCGAGATTTTCCAGTAGTCTTGCTACCTCATTTCCGCCCAATTTATGAAGCATGAATTCTTCGTAGTGTATATTTTGAACAAGTCTAATTCTCGGACTCGGGCGTAGATTTCTTTCTTGTTTTCCTCTCGTCATGAAATGATTCCATTCCATATAGGGAGCCTATTCTGTTATTTGCTAATTATAAGAATGATTTGATTTGTTCCTTGCTTATTTTTAACTCCTCCAGTAACAATATTGGCTAGAGGGCAATTGAATTAGTCTGCTCCATTTTAAGTGAGGATTCCTTTAAGTATTGCGTGCATTCATTTATGATCCTTGTATAATATTGGAAGGTCGAACTAATCACATACATATCTTGCTTTATTATTTTTTATGCACTTTGGTATTATTGTATACGTCTAAAATATGGCCAGACACTAATTTCTATCTTGTTTCTCTCTTTTTCTGTGAATGAACTGGTTCCTCGTGAGACCATGGTGTACTTCTTTCTTTGCATTTCCGAATGGGTCATAAAGGCGTCAAATCCTCTTCTTCCCTCGAGTCAGCCCCCATTGAAAATCGTGAGGTAGATTAATAGTTTGAAGACGACAAATAAGGGCTGGAAATTGAAAGACATGCGTTCGGAAGGCGAAAACAGGTCGTATACATGCTGTATACAACGTTTATACACTGATATACAGGTTCATGGCAGCAAATATGTGGCCAAAAATGCATGCGAAAATAAATATATGAGGCAAAATACAGGTGTCCGTAAGCGCGCGATACATGGAAAAAGCTGGTATACACGCTGATATACACTAATATACAGTCAATGTATAAAAAAGGGGATTGGGTTAAAATAGCGAAAAACTTGCAGCAAAATTGGCCCAAAAAGGGGCTCAATTTCATTATCTCTTTCACTCTTCTAATTGTTTTTTATTATGCTTTACTGTTTTTCCT
This sequence comes from Solanum sitiens, assembly GCA_016801875.1. Taxonomy (NCBI): domain Eukaryota; kingdom Viridiplantae; phylum Streptophyta; class Magnoliopsida; order Solanales; family Solanaceae; genus Solanum; species Solanum sitiens. Next base: position 2,671,676 of record JABWTJ010000039.1, on the reverse strand, counting down.
CAACTCTAACCATAGAATTAAGTAACTTATTTAAATTCCCAAAAGATGAGTTATTTTTGTTATGTTGATTTACTTTTAATACTTTTTTTTGTGTTCATTTAATTTACTAATAAGATTTTATATCAATAATTGAATTAAATCTCTTTGTTCTTAATAAAGACGTTATTTAATGCTTTTTACTTAACACATTTTTACTTAGTTTAAAATTGTTTTAAGTTAAGTTTTTTCCCAAATAAACTTTAAAAACGTTTTTTTCCTTTACTTGTTTATTTCCTCAAAAAGGGATTAGTATTGAAAAGAGCCTAAAATACCCTTGAAGTATTGAAAATGGTACAAATTACCCTTCATCCACCTATTGGCTCAAAAATGTCCTTTTCATTCACCTATTGGCTCCAAAATACCCTTGTCATCCACCTTTGGGTTCAAAATTGACCACTTCTTTAATTGTTTTAAAATTAAACTCTTTAAATATTTTTTAAAATACTTGGCGTTCAACTATTGGTTATAATTTAATTTATTAATATAATTTATAAACCAACCCACAACCCACTCATTACTAACTAAACCCCACCCAATTAATAATCCAATTATAATATCAAAATCGTCATAAATACTACTAAAACACAATGAAATTATAGATTCCTGAAAATGACATCCAAAATTATTCGAGTCCGAATCGAAGCCCCAATTAAATTTAGGTTGAGCCGCTTATTTAGGAGGACACTTTTAATAGGATTCTCTTTCAAGATTGAATTAGAAATTTATGATTAAAGGTAAAGAAGTAATACATCCCGAATTAATTATACACTTTTTTTAAATATAATTTTATAAATATTTATGATTTGTTTAAAACCTTTAATATATTATTTTGAATTTTTTTTACCTATGAAGTAACATCACATAATTGAGACGTAAGAATAATTAAGATGAACATAGTTAGACCTTTAAGTTTATCGGTAATTTTTATTTAGACACTTGAATGTATGATAATTTACTTCTATATATAGATATTTTCGCCTCAAATTTAAAAACACTCAATTGACAGTAGCTTTTCTGTTGTTGCATTAATAATGTGACGAGTTTTATTAATTTGGAGGGGTTTAATTAGTAATGGGTGGGTAGTGGATTGATTTATAAATTATACTAATAAGTTAAATTATAACAAATAGTTAAGCGCCATGTATTCAAAAAAATATTTAAATAGTTTAAATATAAAACCGTTAAATAAGTTGTCAATTTTGAACCAAAAGGTGGATGACAAGGGTATTTTGTACCCAATAGGTAGGTGGGAAGGGTATTTTGGAGCCAATAGGTGGATGAAGGATAATTTTTTACCATTTCCAATACTTTGAGGGTATTTTAGGCTCTTTTCCGTTGAATTAAATCTCTTTGTTCTTAATAAAAACGTTATTTAATGCTTTTTACTTAACACATTTTTACTTAGTTTAAAATTGTTTTAAGTTAAGGTTTTTCCCAAATAAACTTTAAAAACGTTTTTTTCCTTTACTTGTTTATTTCCTCAAAAAGGGTCTAGTCAAAGCTTTTTATTTATCTTTCAGTTAATTTAAAATAAGTTAATTAAACAACTTCTCTAAAAGGATTAAAATAAATTCTAACTTTGTTTAACTATAGTTTGAATTTAATGATATATATATATATATATATATATATATATATATATATATATATATATATATATATATATATTCAATCATTTTCCTAAAAAATAGTCCAACAAATATTTAACCTAAGTCATAGGATAACCGTTTGTTAGCGGATACTTCAAATGCCTTAAAAACCTTTTTGAAGCGTAAATAAGAACCTCTTACCCATTTTCTCTAAATCTTAAGGATTTAATTGTTAAAATCTTTTAAATTAAGTTTTCCTAATTTCTTTTAAAAATTAAGTGGCGAGTCTTTCTAGGTTTTCAAAATTGTTTTATACTTAGAACAATTCAAAAACTAATTCTTCTAAAGATAGTAAAATTACGGCATAACACCTTAAACCCTCCAGGATTGCCTCCTTACAAGTTACCATTAAAAACCACTATCCATTTATATTACTAAGAAATCTAAATCCTTCAGTGGGTTTGTGTGATGGAACACGATTAACATGCGATGACTTCAAATCACATATTATTAGTGCCACAATTTCTAATGGCGATTTTAAAGATACTCATGTATTTATTCCAAGAATACCACTATTAACATCACAAGATGAAAAGATACCCATCCAATTTAAAAGAACACAATTTTCAATGCACTTATGATACGCTATGACTATTAACAAAGCTCAAGATCAAACACTAAATTTTTGTTGGAATTTATCGGAGAAACCCTGTTTTTTCTCATGGCCAACTATATGTTGCATTATCAAGAGTTAAAAGTTTTAACTATGTTAAAGTATTAATAAGACTGCCAACAGTTGAGGATAAAAATGATTGTTGTACACATAATGTAGTTTATGCCAAAATCATTGCAAAAGCTTTTCTCTAAATTGATATTTCTACAATTTACAGTACAAAAATCCCCTTATTTTCTTCGACAATTTTACCTTTCAATCATTTTATTTTATGTTATATAACTTTGTTACTATCTCTTCTATGTGCTCATTTTGTTATTATGCACCAACAAAGTTACAATATTATAATCGCAAATCATATCATGACAGAAAGATTAAGCATAAATATCGTTATCAGAGAAACCAAAGAATGGACTGTTAAGGTGCAAGTCGTTGATAAGGGCCGACCTAGAGATAACCTGCAAAAAAACAATAAGTATCAACTCGTGATTCTTCAAGATGAAGAGGTGCGGCATTGCTTTCATCACATCCACTTAAAGTTTCCTTATTCTTCCTTATATATTTGCAGCCATATTTGCTCAAATTTATTTAAGCTCTTTCTGTTTCCTTTACTATATGTTTTTCTACAAATGGTCTTATTAAAGATGTATATGTGTATGCATTTTTATGATCTTTTGTTTTCCTAGCACATTTTCAGATATGCAACAACAATATTTGCTATCTTGGAACTCAATCCTCACTTAAATTAGCTTCGCAGTTACATTTATCCATCGCTAAAACAATTGTCATTCTCCATTGGTATTTCACTCTCTCCATTTATAGCTATGTTATTTCCAATTTAGCTCACTCACGTGTTAGCTGGGCACTTATATTTTCTTTGTGTTTCCTTGTGCTCTTAATTATCTCTTCCGTCATTTTCGTTTAGTGTTGCAGACTCTCAGCAAAATCCACCTAATCTTGTTTGCTTCACCTCTGTTTCCTAAGTAATATTTGGATGGCATTTATGTAGAAACCGACAACTGCTTTGTATAGTTTAGCCATTTATGTAATATTTTTGCTCAATAGTGTTAGCCTCAATGAATATTATGTTTGTTTACACTTTTTTGTACTTATAAACAAATGAGCTTCAATAATAGTGTTGCCATGATTCATCATCTGAAAACAACAACAGTCCCTTTCTCTGTGTGCAACAATTCGGCCTACTACCGCCCCTTCCCAGAAATTTTACTCTGTGTATCATAAATTGACTATCTTCAATGACATTGGTCCAATGCGCAACATGCCCCTTTTATGTATCTTTAGGATATATTCATTGCTGCCTACATACATTTTGAAGTTAAAACTTGAAAATTTAGTTTTGGAAATAACCATGTTTTATGCTTGGAAAAAATTCAAATTCCAAAGGTAAAAATAAAATCCTACAAATTTTAAATTCAATACAATTTGTCTAGCCACAAAATAATATAATATATGAGATTTGACTAACTCAATTGTACTTTTTGTTTTCCATAGGAAGCACAAGTCCAAGCAATTATGTTGTAATGACCCTCTTGGTCATCGCTGTGTTTTGCCTTTTGTGTCATTTAGAGCATTCCTATAGCGACCCTAAGTCATTTATGACTTGTTGGGACTGACAGTTTGGTCGCCTAGTCGTTCGTTTAGTTATTGTGTGAGTTTTAGTGTTTTTGGAGCTTATGAATCTTGAACGATCATTTTTGATAAAAAGTTCAAGAAGATGACAACAAAATCCAATTCTGATGATTTCATCAGCTCCGGAAGGGTCATTTTAGGCTAGTAGAACGGTCGGCACGACTCTCGAGGTTTTTAATGTGAGTTGGTGCAATTAGGTGTTTTAACTTTAAGTTTAAGCCTAAGTTTGACTTTAGTCAACATTCTGATTAACGCGCTCGGATGAGAATTTTGTCAGCGCAGTTAGCTCCAGAATATAGAGTTTGTTCTGGTTTGACCCTTCTTTTGTGTCCCGAGGTTTCCGATATTTTCGAGCCCTTTTGTGGTTTTTAACTAAAAATGTTAAGTCATTTGGCTGTGGGACCCACTTTTTGTCCATATTACCTTGTATGGAAATTTCGACTGTGCCACTGAGTCCGGAATATCAAATGTGGTATGGTTTCATATCTCTTTTGCATGCACGGGGTTCCGAACTAGTTCGGAGCACCCCGTCGGAACCCCCCGTCGAAGTTTTTAAGTTTCCAGGAAAAAGTACACAAAAATCTGCACACTTTAGAAATCTTTAAAACCTCTTAACTCTCTCATCTCTCAACTGAATTGGGTGATTCGAAGTGCGAGAGCTTCATATTTTCAGTGGCTTCTGTGTAAAGTGTTCAGAAGTTATCGGGTGTGCGTATTTTGAGGTAAATTCTGCGATTAACCTGACTGTTAGGCCTTTTTTCAAGCTATTGTTTTTGGCTTTCTTTTTTTGGTCATATCTCTCTCATTGTAGCTCGGTTTTGGGTGATTCAAAGTCCCACATGTTGGAATTATCGTGGCTATGTTGTGGAGTGTTCAAACAAGGCCGGGTACCTTTCGATTCTCGTAAATTACTATCTTAGACTGCTGCATGTTTATTTTAAGTTGATTAATGTGTGGGTTTCTTGCATGTTGGGGTTTTGCTGCATTTTGAGCCCCGAATTTGTGTTCCATTTTGGAACACAAGTTTGGGGTTCCATTTTGGGTCAATTGGCGGAGTCAAATTCGGACTATTCGGTGGGGGTTCCACAATTCCCATTTTGACTCCAAAAATTGACCCATCTCCATTTGTTGTGATTTTGGTGTCGAAACAACCGTACTAACGTTGTGATCCTATATTTTATAGAGTGATAGCGTTCAAGGGTAATTCGGAAAGGAAAAGCTCTGACAAAGTGATTTGGAGCTCGCGGTCGGCCCAAAGGTGGGTTACAACTTCCTTTCTATTAGATTGAGCATAACTATGTAAAAGCATGTCGATTGGAGTGAATTGGGGGAGGGTACCCATTTCCTACTTTACTTTGATTAGATACCTTATGTTAGGATCGATTGGCCATATTTTGGGAGTAGTTACATGTTAGACGGGTTAGAAGAGTTGCATGCTTATGTGTTAAATGCTATCATATGATTGTATAGTTGTGTGTTGTATGTTTTGTTCATCCTGAATTGTGAGCATGATGCCCTTAGTCTAGGTTAGGCTAGCATTGCCGTAGACTTATGACCCATGTGGGTTGGATAGCCTTGACTTCCTGCCGATGTTGTTCGAATGACTTAGCTCCTTGTAGACTGGAGTAGCAGACTTGAGTCTCATAATTTGAGCCTTAGATTAGGCGCTATCGCTGCTTGTTAGACTTCTGTATCTTCTCCCTTTAAATATTGCGGTTTCGGCGCATTTTAGAAGGTTCGGTGCATCAATAGAGGCGTGGGATTGAGATAGTATAGTCTTGGAGCCTTTTCTGTGATTTCTTAGAGTGGATGTCGTTCCACGATGGCTGTTGTTAGATTGGATCCTATTGGAGACACCATCGCCCCTGGGGTCGTTCTTTCTAGTTGGACTGGGAGCATATCGCTGACTGGATAGACTCGGTGATTTCGGCGATCACCCCCGGGCCTCTCTTTCTAGCTGGGCTGGGAGTGTGCTGCTAGATGGGTGTCCTCGGGTTTCTCTTTCTAGCTTGGCTGGGAGATGACTGCATGGTAGGACGACTCGCAATATCAGCCTCACCCTCGGGTCCTTCTTTCTAGGTGGTCTAGGAGTGGACTGTTTGGTAAGGTGCCCCATGGGGTCACTCTTTCTAGCTGGGCTGGGAGTGCACTGCTGGCTAGATGGAGTCTGATGGATTATCTTGGTTACTTATCGATTTTCTTCTTTCTCAGCAGACTTAGCTATTTTATGTACCTGTCGGGATTATAGGGGTTCGTTCAGGTTTTATTTAAACTTGCGCATGAGTGTACCTTCTAGTTTATGGGGGTCCAATTAGGTTTAGTTTAGTTGTACTTAGTTTGTTTCTGGTATGCTCGTGCGCTTTCTTTTCATTCCTGCTTTGACCCCTTTGTGTCTAGATTCTATCCTTTCTTATTATTTTTACCCGATTTGCTCAGTCGGCATATGATACCTACTGAGTATCTGTTGTTTTGGTACTCATGCTATATTCCGCATCTATTTTGTGATGTAGGTCCCAGTACCAGTTATCATCGGTTATTAGTTCCATCCTTTTGTTGCACCCTAAACCATAAACCCTAAACCCTAAAACAAAAGAAAAAGACAGTTAAACCCAAAACTCAAGTGCTCTCCCTCGTCTTCGAGTCACAGCTGTAACAAAAGAATGGAACTAATAACCGATGATAACTGGTACTGGGACCTACATCACAAAATAGATGCGGAATATAGCATGAGTACCAAAACAACAGATCATCAGTAGGCATCATAGGCCAACTGAGCAAATGCTATATTCCGCATCTATTTTGTGATGTAGGTCCCAGTACCAGTTATCATCGGTTATTAGTTCCATCCTTTTGTTGCAGCTGTGACTCGGAGACGAGGGAGAGCACTTGAGTTTTGGGTTTAACTGTCTCTTTCTTTTGTTTTAGCTAGTCTTGTTGTTTTTTAGACACACTTTGTTCTGGTCCATTGTTGGGACTTGTACTCTTTATCAGATAGCTCTGTACTAGTGACTTCCAGGTTTTGGGTGGGATTTCTGTATTTATATTTTTGTTTGCTTCCGCCTTGCTGTCTTTTTTTAGATTATTATTTTCGTTAGTTTCTGCCCTTTCGCTCATTGCTTGATGTTTAAGGTTTCGAGTTGGCTTACCTACTGGTGGGGTATAGTAGGTGCCATCATGACTCGAGAAATTAGGCCGTGACAAATCGATATCAAATCCCATGTTCATCGGTCTCACTTGTACAGAGCTAACGTCTAGTAGAGTCTTGCGGATTTGTGCGGATACATCCGTAACTTATCTTTGGGAGGCTACGGATGTCTTTAGGAAGATTTTCGCTTTTGTATCACTTTCATGCAACGTGAGTCTTATTGGTTCCTCGAAATCTCACTTGTTCACTCTTTTGCAGGATGGCTCGCTCGCGAGGTGGTGCGACAAGGGATGATGCACCCGGGCCTGCAGATAGAGCCCCAGCTTAATGTAGACGCCGACCCATAGATCAGGGCAGGGCCGCAACACCAGCCCAACATAGCGATGAGGTTCTAAAGCCAGTAGTAGACTCTCGAGCCTCTCATATATTAGCTCCGCCGGTGGGGTTGGGTCCAGCCCAGCCACAACCCAGACTAGTTTTGACTCTAGATCTCCAGACTTCTATTGCACAACTCTTGGGTATGCTTGGTAGTATTCAGCGGCTACCCTCCCCAGCTACACCAACATAGTAACGGAGAATCAGCGTACGGTGAGGACATTTCAGGTCTAGGTACCACCTGAGAGAGTACAACCCTTGGCAGCAGATACACCTATGGCACTCGAGGACCAGAAGATGCTTGGTGTGTTTCTTAGGTTGACACCACCTAGATTTTCTGGAGCTGTGGGTGAGGATGCCCACGAGTTTCTTACTACTTGTTGGGAGAGGCTTTGCACCTTGGGTCTAGTGGAGTCTAGAGGGGCCGACTTCATTGCTTACCAGCTAGATGGGCCAGCTAGGCAGTGGTGGCGCATGTTCATGCAGACCAGATGAGTTTGATCTCCACCAGTGTCATAGGATGAGTTTTCTGAGGCCTTCATGGCTAAGTTTATCACTCGTAGTATGAAGGTTTGCCTCAAGGATCAGTTCTGTAGGTTGGAGCAAGGCTCCATGTAAGTGGTAGAGTACGAGAATAGGTTCCACGAGCTCTCTCATCATTCCGAGATGATATTACCTACAGAGTTGGAGAGAGTTAGATATTTTGTTCGTGGGTTGAGATTGCAGCTTCAGCTTGAGACGCGGTCTTTGGTTTCTGCGAGTTGATCCTTTTTAGACGTAGTTGACCATGCTAATACTATGGAGCATCTTCATCGCGAGACCTAAGGGGGCAGTGAAAAGAGGTCGAGGCATGATGGCAGCTACAATGACTCCCTCCCTAGGTCCAAGGATTATCATGACAGGACTGGACGACGGTTTCGACAGGGTTAGTCTAGCAGACCTACTCTCTCTTCAGGCATCAGATGGTGGTCGGGGCAAGGCCAGTTCGAGTCTAGGCCGCGAGGTGTTTTGTTCGGGTTCTTCAGGCCATGATGGTCGTTCTTTTGGGAGTCGCCCTCGGCAGGGTTACTATGAGTGTGGTGAGATGGCTCATTGGGCCAGGGACTGTCTTCAGCATAGTTGGATTGCTCCCACTCTTCAAGAAGCTCCCCTAGCTTTACCAGCACCTCCATTTAGAGGTCGTGTTCAGGGTCAGGACCGTAGAGGTGGTCATCAGGGTATATGTGGTGGTCCCTGAGGAGACAGGTCAGGTGGTAGGTTTGATGGCTAGGTCAGAGGTAGACATAGCCATTTCTATGCAGCTCCAGTGAGGGCGGAGGCTGAGGCATCAGATGATGTGATCACAGGTATGATTATTTAATGCCAAAAGCCTGCATTGGCTTTATTTGATCCGAGCTCTACTTTTTCGTATATTTCTATCTACTTTGCCTCTTGCTTGAGTATGATTTCTGAGCCTCTGGTAGTGCCGTTACATGTGTCGAACCCTGTGGGTTAGTCTTTAGTAGTGGATCAGGTATTTCGATTTTGCTTAGTTACTATCTAAGGGCGTGCCACCCCAACTAACCTTATATTGCTTGACATGGTTGATTTCGACGTGATTTTGGGCATGGACTAGTTATCCCCTTATTGCGTTGTTTTGGATTGCTTCTCTAAGACTGTTACCTTAGCCATTCCTAGTATTCCTCTGATGGTATGGCAGGGATATCTTAGTAGCACACCAGTTGGGGTTATCTCTTTTATTCAGGCTAGGAGGCTAGTGGCTAGCGGATGCTTATCATATTTGGCCTATGTGCGTGATGTGAGTAGGGAGGTGTTTCCGATTGAGTCAGTTCCTGTTGTTTATGACTTCTTATATGTGTTTCCTACCGACCTACCTGGACTACTCCCAGAGCGTGATATTGATTTTTTGATTGAACTTGAGCCAGGTACTCGGCGTATTTCTATTCCGCCATATAGGATGGATCCTGAAGAGCTCAAGGATCTCAGTGTTCAGCTTCAGAATCTCTTGAGTAAGCGATTTATGAGACCTAGTCTATCACCTTGGGGCGCTCCTGTTCTTTTGTATAGAAGAAGGATGGAACGATGCACATGTGCATTGACTATAGGCAGTTGAATTAGGTACCAGTGAAAAATCGATATCCATTACCTAGGATTAATGACCTATTTGACTAGATACAGGGAGCCTCAGTGTTTGAGTTGAGGTCCGGTTACCACCAGTTGAGAATTAGGGCATCGGACACCCCTAAAATTGCATTTAGGACCCGTTATGGCCATTATGAGTTCTTGGTGATGTCATTCGGGTTGAATAATGCCCCTGCTGCCTTTATGGATTTGATGACACGCGTATTCAGGCCTTATATTGATTCTTTTGTCATAGTCTTCATTGATGACATTTTGATATACTCATGGAGTAGGAGTGATCATGACCAACATTTGAGAGTTATGCTTCAGACTTTGAGAGATCAACGACTTTATGCCAAATTCTCAAAGTGCGAGTTTTGGCTTGAGTCAGTAGCATTCTTGGGGCATGTGGTGTCTAATGAGGATAATATGGTTGATCGGGCGAAGATTGAGGCTATTCGTGATTAGGACAGGCCCACTTCTGTTACTGAGGTTCGTAGCTTCGTCGAGTTAGCGAGTTACTAGAGACGCTTTGTTGAGGGATTTTCTACTATTGCATCCCTTTTGACTCGGTTGACTCACCAGGATGTTCCCTTTGTGTGGTCAAAGAAGTGCGAGATGAGCTTTCGGAAGCTCAAAGAGTTGCTTACTACTGCTCCTTTATTGACTCTTCCAGTTGAGGGCGAGGGTTTCACGATTTATCGTAACGCATATAGCGTTGGTTTGGGTTGTGTATTGATGCAGCAAGGATGAGTCATTGCTTATGCATCGAGGAAGCTTAAGGTCCATAAGCGCAACTACCCTATCCATCACTTGGAGTTGGCAACGGTTGTTTTCACGCTTAAGATTTGGAGGCACTACTTGTATGGAGTTCAATGTGAGATCTATACTTATCACAAGAGTCTTCAGTACATCATGAGCCCGAGGGACCTTAGTTCGACACATCGTCGTTGGATTGAGCTCCTAAAGGACTACGACCTCTCTATTCTCTATCATCCGGGAAAGACGAACGTGGTAGTGGACGCTTTGAGATGGAAGGCGGTGAGTATGGGTAGTCTAGCCTTTTTATCTGTTGAGGAGAGACCCTTGGCTTTGGACATTTAGTTCTTATCCATTAGCATGGTTCAGTTGGATGTATCATATTCTAGACGCGTCTTGGCCTACATGGGAGTTCAGTCTTCCTTGCTTGATAGGATCCGTGATTGTCAGTTTGAGGATGAGGCCTTGGTGGCCCTTAGAGATCGAGTGTTAGCGGGTGATAGTAATCAAGATACCTTAGTTCCGAAAGTTGGGGATATGATACAGTTGATACTTTTGAAAACCCATGAGTCTAGATACTCTATCCATCCGGGCACTACGAAGATGTATCGTGATTTGAGGTAGCATTACTAGTGGAATGGCATCATGAGAGATATTGTTGACTTTGTTTCCCATTGTTTGTGTTGCCAACATGTAAAGGTCGGGAATTTGAGGCCTGGTGGTAAGCTTCAGAGATTACCCATTCCGGAGTGAAAGTGGGATCAGATTACTATGGATTTTGTGGCTATCCTACCGCGTACTTGTAGAGGTGTTGATAGCATTTGGGTCATCGTTGATTGATTGACCAAGTCAAGACATTTCCTTCTTGTTCAGTCTTCATCTAGCGCCGAGAAGTTGGCTCGTATCTACATTTGGGAGGTGGTTCGACTTCATGGAGTGCCGATTTCTATTATATCATATCAGGGTTCTCAGTTCACGTCCAGCTTTTGGAGGAACTTTCAGGATGAGTTGGGCACTCGGGTTGCCTTAGCACAACTTTCAACCCGCAGACTGATGGTTAGTCAGAGCATACTATTCAGGTCCTTGAGGACATATTGCGGGCTTGTGTTTTGGAGTTTGGTGGTCATTGGGACCAGTTCTTCCCTTTGGCGGAGTTTGCGTACAAGAATAGCTACCATTCTAGCATCCAAATGGCCCCGTTTGAGGCCTTGTATGGTAGGCGTTGTCGCTCTCCACTGGGCTGGTTTGAATCTACAAAGCCTAGGCCACGGGGTACGAATTTGATTCAGGAGGCTTTGGAGCATGTGAGAGTGATTCAGGATAGACTTAGGACAGCTCAGAGTAGGAACCAAAGTTATGCGTATCGGAGGCATCGAACTTTAAGATTCTCTGTTGGTGATCGGGTATTCCTCCGTGTGTCTCTCATGAAGGACGTGATGAGATTTGGGAGGGGGCAAGCTTAGCTCCAGGTACATTGGGCCTTTTGAGATACTCCGCACAGTTGGGGAGGTTGCTTATGAGTTGGCCGTACCTTCAATATTTTCAGCCATCCACCCAGTTTTCCATGTCTCGATGCTATGCTGGTATATTCCTGATGAGTCCAATGTGCTCCAGTATAATGCAGTTGAGTTGGATAACCTTTTGACATTTGTAGAGGAGCATGTTGCCATCCTAGACAAAGATGTGAGGAGATTGCGCTCGAGAGCCATTCCTGTTGTTAATGTCCGTTGGAGGTATCTTCCAGTTAAGGAGACTACCTAGGTGACCGAGCAGGAGATACGAGAGCAGTTTCCCAGCTCGTTTGAGCCTTCAGGTACTTCTTGAGTCTTACTTTCGTGAACAAAAGTCCTTTTTAGTAGTGGATATTGTAATGACCCTCTTGGTCATTTCTGTGTTTTGCCTTTTGTGTGTCATTTAGAGCGTTCCTATAGCGACCCCAAGTCATTTATGACTTGCTGGACTGACAGTTCGGTCACCTGGTCGTTCATTTTGTTATTGTGCGAGTTTTAGTGTTTTGGGAGCTTATGAACCTTAAACTATCATTTTCTTTTAAAATTGCAAGAATATGACATCAAAATCCAATTATGACGATTCCATCAGCTCCAAAATGGTAATTTTAGGCTAGTAGCATGGTCAACACGATTCCCGAGGTTTTCAGTTTGAGTTGGTGAGATTAGGCGTTTTAACTTTAAGTTTGACTTTAGTCAAAATTCTGAGTAAACGCGCTCGGATGAAAATTTTGTCAGCACGGTTAGCTTCGGAATATCGAGTTTGGTCTAGGTTGACCCTTTTTTTGTTTCCCGAGGTTTTTGATATTTTTCCAAGCCCTTTTGTGGGTTTTGAATTAAAATGACATTTGAGTGTGGGACCCACTTTTTGTCAAGATGACCTTGTATGGAAATTTTTACAGTGCATTGAGTCCGAAATATCAAATTTGTTATGGTTCCATATATCGTTTGCGTGCACGGGGTTGCGAACAAGTTCGGAGCACCCCGTCGGAGTTTTTAAGTTTTCGGGGATAAAGTGTAGAAAAATCTGCACATTTTGGAAATCTTTAAAACTTCTTAACTCTCTCATATCTCAACCAAATTGGGTGATTCAAAGTGCGCAAGCTTCGTATTTTTAGTGGATTCGGTGTAGAGTTTTCGGAAGTTGTCGGGTTTGCATATTTTGAGGTAAATTTCACGATTAACCTGACTGTTAGGCCCTTTTTTGAGCTATTGTTTTTGTCTTTCTTGTTTTGGTCATATCTCTCTCATTTTAGATTGGTTTTGGGTGATTTGAAGTCCCACGTGTTGGGAATTATCGTGGATACATTGTGGAGTGTTCAAAGAGGGCTGGGAACCTTTCGATTCTCGTAAATTCCTAGGTTAGACTGTTGCATGTTTTTTAAGTTGATTAATGTGTGAGTTTCTTGCATGTTGGGGTTTTCCTGCATTTTGAGCCCCGAATTGTGTACCATATTGGAACACAAGTTTGGGTTACTGTTTTGGGTCTATTGGCGAAGTCAAATCCAGACTGCTTGGTGCGGGTCCCACAATTCTCGTTTTGACTCCAAAAATTGACCCTTCTCCGTTTGTTGTGATTTTGGTGTCTAAACAACCGTACTAACATTGTGATACTATATTTGATAGAGTGACAGCATTCAAGGGTCATTCGAAAAGGAAAAGTTCTGGCAAGTGATTTAGAGCGCTCGCGGTCGGCCTAAAGGTAGGCTACGACTTTGTTTCTATTAGATTGAGCGTAATTGTGTAAAAGTATGTCGATTGGAATGAGTTGGGGGGGGGGGTACCAGTTTCCTACTTTACTTTGATTGGATACCTTATGTTAGTCGATTGACTATATTTCGGGTGTAGTACCATGTTAATCGGGTTGGAAGAGTTGCATGCTTATGTTCTAAATGTTATTGTGTACTTGTATGTTGTGTGTTGTATGATTTATTCATCCTTAACTTTGAGAATGATGGCCTTAGTATAGGTTAGGCTAGCATTTCCTTAGAATTATGACCCGTGTGGGTTGGATAGCCTTGACTTCCTGCCGATGTTGTTCAGATGACTTAGATCCTTGTAGACTCGAGTAGCAGACTTGAGTTTGGTAGTTTGAGCCTTAGATTAGGCGCTATCACTGCTTGTTGGACTTATGTATCTTCTCCCTCTAAATTTTGCGATTCCGGCGCATTCTCGAAGGTTCGGTGCATCAATAGAGGTGTGAGATTGAGATAGTATAGGCTTGGAGCCTTTTCTGTGATTTCTTAGAGTAGACGGCGTTCCACGATGGATGTTGTTGGATTGGATCCTATTGGAGATACCATCGCCCCCGAGGTCGTTCTTTTTAGCTCTGCTGGGAGCGTATCGCTGGTTGGGTAGACTCTGATTTCGGCGATCGCCCCTAAGCCTTTCTTTCTAGCTGAGCTGGGAGTGTGCTGCTGGCTGGGTGTCCCTGGGTAGCTCTTTCTAGCTGGGCTGGGAGCTGAATGCATGGTAAGACGACTCGCGATATCAACCTCACCCTTAGGTCCCTCTTTCTAGTTGGGTTGGGAGTGGACTGTTTGGTAGGGTGCCCCCTGGGGTCACTCTTTCTTCCTGGGCTAGAAGTGCACTGTTGGCTAGGTGGATTATCTTGGTTACTTAGGGTTGGGATCTCGGTTTTCTTCTTTCTCAGTAAGCTTAGCTATTTTGTATACCTTTCGGGCTTATGGGGGTTCGTTCAAGTCTTATTTGAACTTGCGCATAGTGTACCTTCTGACTTATGGGGTCCAATTATGTTTAGTTTAGTTGTACTTAATTTATTTCTGGTATGCTCGTGTGCTTTATTTTCATACCCATTTGGAACTCTCTGTGTCTAGATTTTATCCTTTCTTACTGTTTTTACCTATTTTGCTCAGTTAGACTATGATGCCTACTGAGTACCTGTTGTTTGGTACTCATGTTACACTCCACATCTATTTCGTGATGCAGGTCGTAGTACCAGTTATCAGCGGTGATTAGTTCCAGCCTTTTGTTGCAGTTGTGACTCGGAGACGAGGGCGAGCACTTGACGTTTTGGGTTTGTTCTGTCTCCTTCTTTTGTTTTATCTAGTGTTGTTGCTTTTGAGACACGCTTTATTGTGGTCCACTGTTGGGACTTGTACTCTTTATTAGATAGTTCTGTACTAGTGAATTCCAGGTTCTGGGTGGGATTTCTGTATTTATATTTTGGTTTGCTTCCGCCTTGTTGTCTTTGTTTAGATTATTTACCCCATCTAGAACATAGATGGGTAGAGTTTCTTAGATAAAGTATCTAAAAGAATTGGATTCTATCTCCTCTTTTTTTCTCCTCTTGTTCAACCCAAGGAAAATCTCTAATTTGGATCCCAAATTGATTTTTGTTAGTTTATGCCCTTTTGCTCATTGCTTGATTTTGGGTTTCAGGTTGTCTTACCTACTGGTGGGGTATAGTAGGTGTCATCATGACTCGAGAAATTGGGTCGTGACATATATACGACAATGATATAAATAGTTATGCTGAATTGTTTCTTCCATATCATACCTATTTGGTATCAGTTGCAAGTGTTACCGAATCAAACCATGCAGATGGAATTCCAAACAACACTTTTCTTTGGACAATTGACAAAGGCACTCTCATTGAACCAATAGAAGAAGTCGAGCCTTCAGAAGATTCACTGCCACCACCAACACGGCTTATTCTTACGATGTTCGACACCTTCCACCATCAACTTGAAGGATTAGAATTTGGTATTACAAAATTTAACAACTTATACTTCTCATCAACTATAATTGTCTAGCAACCTCAAATTTTTTCTAATTTATACACTACTTCTCTCCAAGATATCCTTGCCATTGTGGTCAACATTGCCTTGCCAACATGTGCAGAATTCAACAATTGATTATAATGGATAATCAGTAAGTATTCATTTATTACCATTTTCAATTTTCTTGTTTTTCCTTTGAAACTTTTATAACAAATTAACTATGTAAGTATTCATTTATTACCATTTTCAATTTTCTTGTTTTTCCTTTGAAACTTTTATAACAAATTAACTATCTTACAAATTGATCCTAACGGCTCTTCTAAAACACTTTTCCGTTCTTTTTATCTGTTACTTGTTAATTTAAATTACATTCATCAAGTAAGTTATTGAAAACAGCTAATCGTTAGGCTAAAAAACTGATTTGAGTTGCATTTGTAAAGTAACTGTTGGGAAAAAAACAGGCTGAAAAGACTATTTTGAGTTGCATCTATGAAACGGTTGTTGCAAAAAAAGCTTAAGTTTCAAGGTTAAAAAAATTGTTCGACATTTCTGGAGTAACTATTTGAAAAAAGCTATTCTTCAGGCTGATTATACACAGTTTAGTGCGAAGTTGAACTTAGTAACACAATTTTTTAGAGCACTATGCACTCTAAATAACATAGACATCATTGTACACAAAAATAAAAATTGTAATTTCACTTTCGAGGATTATGATTTATCTTATTGTTATATTGGGCTTTTCTGGAATTTTGTGTGTTGACTTTGTTGTTTGGCCTGAAAGTTACCATTTTGCTTTGTTCTATTTTCTGTCTGGATAGACTTTTAGCACCCTTTATCTTACTATTGGTATTCTGGTTTGAACACATCATATTGACAAGGTTTATAAGCTCTTTCATTTTGCACTATGGTTGTATTATGGTTGCATTCTATCAATTCTCCTTCTCCAATGCCTTCTAAATTGAAAGAAGGTCGATTTTTTTTCTTTAACACCACTCCTAGGCAGTCTGCAAACGTCTACAACCTTCAGCCTTAAACACTCAAAAATTTGACCAAGTATAGAAATCTAAACTTAGTTCTTAGGCAGTGAACTTTAAATAATGAACAACGCTTTGAAGGAACTCTTCCCAACCGTTATTAATTATCAAAATCAGTACAAGGAAAGGCTTCACAAATTAATCTAAGGCCAGAATGTCCTCCCTATGCCTTAGACGAATTTCCACCTTTTTAAAATTAGTACACAAGGCAGATACAATTGACATATGTCCAACACTTGTCATTACAGAATTTAAACTAAGTTTCCAACAGCTATATTTCTAACAAATAAAATATATTTTGAATTCAAATATATTCTAAACGAAATTACAACTTTCCAACACTTAGAATATTTCAGCCTACTTTTCAACACTTAAACCTACTTCCAACACTTAGAATATTTCAGCTAGTTTTCAACAGTTAGTTTTATTTCAGAAACTCTTATAAATGCCTTTGTCTTGCCATTGTTAAGCCCCACAACACTGACTTATCAAGCCAACATACTGCCTTATCTTGTCGACACTTCTGCCCACACATAAACCTTGCACGTCTAAGCTTCCTTGCCAACACCCAAGCACCTTGATCCCTGTTTTTCCCACATACATTCAAAGATCAATTGCCAAATCCTTTTTCATGCCTGCAAATTGTTAGTTCACGTAGTTTACGGGTCTAACAGACCACCCGTGCCACTTGAAGTCGATGTACTCATCGAGACTGTTTTGAGATAGTCACCGATTTGATCATCGAACTGCCATAGGTCCTTCACTTTCTCCCAAACTGCATTAGCAGCACTCGTGCCTTTCTAATGAACCAAGAATTTTGTCTTCATATTTTTCTTAACTGTGTCCATAACCCGGTGATCAAGGATCTGTGCTATATCCGCATCAAACTGCGTAGGAACTGATGGAGGAGCCCTTTTTGACCTATTCCTATCCAGACCATCTGCATCTGCAAAGTAAGGTTTTAGAAAACTCACATGGAAAGTGGGATGTATTTTCAACCATTCTGGCAAGTTCAGTCTGTAAGCAACTTCACCCACTCATTTTACCACTTCAAATGAGCCATCATATTTAGGAATCAAACCCCGATGTCTTATCTTGTTTATAATATGTTTCCATATATGAAGAGTAAGTTTCAGAAACACTTTTTCACCCACACTAAACTCTACTGAACGACGATATTGATAAGCATACTTCTTCATTCGTCGTTGAGCTTTGCGCAGGCTGTCTTGTGCTTTAGAAAACACTTCAAGTCTACCCCTTGCAACCCTGTACATTGCCAGACACTTCCCTTGATTCTTAGAATTAGCAACATCCAATGGTCTCATAGGTTGTTTGCCTAAAACAATTTCAAAAGGGCTCATCTTTGTCGTAGACGACTTGTGCAGATTGTAGCAAAACTGCTCAATGTCTAATAAAGAAACCCAGTTCAGTTGACTTGTTGTCACATAGTGCCTCAAGTATTCCTAAAGTAAATGATTAATCCTTTCTGTTTGACTATCTGTTTGTGGGTGTTTTGCAGTAGGGAATTTCAACTCAGTCCCCATCATATTGAACAATGTTGTTCAAAACCTGCCTCTTAACCTTGTATCCCTATCAATCACAATATCTGCTGGAACACCAAAGTATTTCACCACATACTTATTGAACAAATCAACAACAATCTCAGATGAACATAATTCAGGTGCAACAATGAAAACAGAATGTTTCATAAAACATGTCTACCACAACCATTATAGATGCTTTGCCATCTACTTTAGGAAAACCAAAAATGAAATCCATGCTTACCGACAACCAAGGCCTTTCAGGAATAGGCAGGGGCTGCAATAAACAAGCTTTCTTATTACGTTCAGTCTGTTCCACTTGAAAACATGACATGTTTTCACGTACACCTCTATATTATCTTCCATCTTTGGCCTGAAATAAACACGGGACAATAAGGAGAACTATTTTCAACACTTGGATGACCAACCCAAGTAGTATCATGTGCTTCCTTCATCAAGTCTTTTAGCAGTCCACCCTAATTTGGTATAATGATTCTCCCCCTTTAAAATGGAGCAGATTGTCCTCAATCCAATACTGTCTCATCATCCCATCTTGCACTTGACCCATCCATTTAACATATAATGAATCATTCGCAGCACATATCCTGATTCTATCAAAGAAATCAGTCTCAAGTTTCCAAATAAAATACACAGCAACAAATACCTCTTTTTGACTCAATGCATCATCAACTTGATTGTGTTTCCCCGGCTTATATTCCCACACAAAGTCATACTCAGCTAGAAATCTTGCCACCTTGCCTGCTTAGGACTCAACTATTTTTGTGTCTTGAAAAATGTATTAGCAACATTGCCAGTACGCACAAAAAATCGAGTTCCTAGCATATATACTCTCCAAACTTGCAAATAATGTACAACAACAACCATTTCTTTCTCATGTGTCGAATATCTTTGCTCTTCATCATTCAACTTTCGACTATCAGAGGCCACAAGATGACCTTCCCGCACTAAAATGCCTCCAATAACTTTATCAGACACATCAGTGTGTACTTTAAATGGCAACTCAAAATCAGACAGTTTAAGTATAGGTTCAGTCGCAATAGATTCTTTCAAAATTTGAAAAGCTTCTTGACATCGTTCAGACCACACCCATTTAGTATCTTTCTTTAACAAACAGTCAAAGCCGCTTTCGTTTTTGAATAACCAGCAATGAATTTCCTATAATAGTTAGCCAACCCAAGAAACGACCTCAAATACTTAATATTACGTGGTGCCTGCCAATCAACAATGGACTGCACTTTCTTAGGATCCATTCAAACTTGATTTTTACTAACAAGATTCCCCAAAATTTTATCTCTTGTTGAGCAAATTCACAATTTTCCATCTTAACATAAAATGTATATTTTCTCAATAAAGACAGAACCAAACTTAGGTGATTAACATGTTCCTCCAATGTTCGACTATAGATAACAATATCATCCAGATAAACAACCATGAAATCATCAAGATAGTCAAACAGTACATCATTCATTAAGTTGCAAAACGTAGGTTGTGCATTAGTTAGCGCAAATGGCATTACAAGGAACTCATACGAACCATATCTAGTTACACACCTACTAATAACCTTCCCTAAGATCAAGCTTAGTGAACCAGCCTGCCTTGTTCAACCAGTCCATCAAATCTTGCACCAATGGAACCGGATACTTGTTCTTCACAATTGCCTTATTCAACGCTCTATAATCCACGCACATTCTTATCATCCCATCCTGATTATTTTGAAATAAAACAGGCGCACCATAGGGAGACTTAGATGGTTGAATCAATCCAGCCTCCAACAAGTCATTCAATTGTTTACGCAATTCATCCAACTCCTTAGGATCCATACAATAAGAAACTGTGCAGGAGCGACCGTACCTGGCAGCAATTCAATTTTATGATTATATCCCTCTTTGATGGAAGCTTCTTTGGTAATTCAGGTGGCATTACATCAGCATATTATTTTAACAATTCAGCAACGCAATCAGGCACTTCTACCATAACATCAAGCTTCAATTCGACATAGACAGCAAATATAGTTTCATCACCTTTCTTCAACACTTTGTCGATTGACATAACAGACAACAACATTCCCTTGTATTTCTTCTTTGCAACTTTATTAACCTTTCCGAATGGATGAACACCCTTAACAAATCCAGCATTGCTTTCATTCATGACCATCATTCCATCTAAATGAGAAAATGGAACAAACTGAAAATTTCTTAGAAAATCAATCCCAAGTATAATTTCAAACTCACCAAGTGGAACCACCATCAAATTATGTTTTCCCACCCAACTTCTAATCGATATAGACACCCCATAATCCATGCCCATAATGGCTTGTGCCTTAGAGCTGACGTTTTAACGTAGGAAGGGCTTTTAGTCAACTTAAGCCCTAATTTTGTAGTAATTTTCACATCCACAAACGTATGAGTATCCCCTGTCTCAACCATAGCCATCACACGTTGCTCTTTAAACTTTCATTTCTATATGAATCAGTGAAGCATGTGGATTTGAAGTACAAGACGTCCCTTCAACATTATTAACCAACATAATATGATTGACAAACCCAATGGGTTCGCCATGGCAGCAACGACTTCTTTTTCCTCCTCCCCTTGATTCACATTTTCAGCAAACAAAGCATTAACCTTTTACCGATTTGGACAAAACATAGCCAAATGAGGACCACCACAAGTCCAACAACCATTTGAATTACTATCTTTACAATTTGGTGTGTCTTTATATTCCTTCATTGGTGCCTTCCCTTTGTCATTAGTATTGTCCATACGATTCTCCTTTTTCCAATCCCATTCTTCTCACCCTTTTTCTTAGATATCGAAGTAGAAGGAACATCAGTCACATGTGGAGTCGTCCATAAATCAACCAACGAATCAGCAGTAGCAATTGCCCCGGGCAGATCCTCAACATTTTGCCTCCAAAGTTCATTTTGAGTCCATCCTTGCATTCTCGAAATGAAGGTATGCAATTTATCCTCATCAGACATATTTTGGGATGTCTAACATCATAGATGTAAATTCTTTAATGTAATCCCGTACCGAACCCGTTTACCTTAGTCTCTTCAACTTGTCCCTTGCTAGCCATGAAGAATTTCTAGGAAGAAATTGATCACATATTTCTTTCATCAACTTGGTCCACGTATCAATTTTTGGTCGTTCAGCACTCATATCATCTGCAATTCGAGTCCTCCACCAAAGTTTAGCATCACCAATCAAATACATTATAGTGATATTCAACTTGTCCGTCTCAGGCACCCTTGCATCAGTAAAATACTATTCCATATCCCAGATGAAGTTTTCCAGTTCTTTAGCACTTCTTTCCACCAAAGGCTTTAGGTTCTGGAATTTTAACCTTAGATGATTCCCCAAGACTTGAGCCTAACATTGACACAGCCCGACACAATACAAAGATCCGCGCGAAGGTTCGCATTTTACATTGTAGTGTAGTTATGTCACAAAAATTCAAGATTTCAGCAACGTTTCCATCATTTTTTCGATATACACCGATTTCACCTTGAACTTTCTCAGCATCCAGCCTTAAATCGATAATTTGTGTCAAAATATCCACGAACATTGGGTCGTCCAGATTCTCATCAGTGATCCCATCAAAGGCTTCAATTATGTGTGCTAACTCCCACAATTCAGCGTTTTTCACCACCGTTCAACCTTACGCTATGATAGCAATTGAAAGAGGGTCAATTTTTTTCTTTAGCACCACTCCTAGACAGTCTGCAAACGTCTACAAACTTCAACCTGAAACACTCACGAATTTGACTAAGTATAGAAATCTAAACTTAGTTCTTAGGAAGTGAACTTTAAATAATGAACAACGCTTTACAGGAACTCTTCTCAACCTTTATTAATTATCAAAATCAATACAAGGAA
The DNA here is from genome assembly GCA_016801875.1 of Solanum sitiens. Taxonomy (NCBI): domain Eukaryota; kingdom Viridiplantae; phylum Streptophyta; class Magnoliopsida; order Solanales; family Solanaceae; genus Solanum; species Solanum sitiens. The sequence goes on along the minus strand of JABWTJ010000039.1, from coordinate 2,649,603 downwards.
AGACTTCACAAATTAATCTAAGGCCAGAACGTCCTCCCTATGCCTTAGACGAATTTCCACCTTTTTAAAATTACTGCACAAGGTAGTTACAATTGACATGTGTCCAACACTTGTCATTACAGAATTTAAACTAAGTTTCCAACAACTATATTTCTAACAGATAGAATATATCTTGAATTCAAATATATTCTAACCAAAATTACAACATTACAACACTTTTAGAAAGTTTCAGCCTACTTTCCAACACTTAGAGTATTTCAGCCTACTTCCAACACTTAGAATATTTCAGCTAGTTTTCAACACTTAGTTTTATTTCAACAGCTCTTGTAAATACCTTTGTCTTGCCATCGTCAAGCCCAACAACTTTGCCTTGTCAAGCCAACACACTGCTTTATCTTGCCGAAAACTTCTGCTCACACGTAAGCCTTGCACGTCCAAGTTGACTTGCTAAAACCCAAGCACCTTGAACCTTGCTGCACTGTTTTGCCTACATACATGCCAAGACCAATGCCCAAATCCTTTTCATGTCTGCACGTCGTTAGTTCACATAGTTTACGAGTTTTATAGTAATATATAAGTGACTTATAAATACGTACTTCATGCAATACTAATATATTGAGTAAGCTTGTGTAGATTATGTATATTTATGGGAATAGTAATATATATATATAAGTGACTTTAAACTACCTATTTCATTCAATTTGATTCGCATACTATCTTCTTTGTAAAAATACAGTACAACAACTACAATATTTTTTTATTCTTTTTTCCCTAGTAAGAAACCCAAAAAGCTTACACTTTGAAAAAGCTTCATTGGTCATGATGGGATAAAATATTTTGGAACAACTTGATCAATATTCAATCATCATGGCTAGAAAAATTGCAAAATCAAAATCATTTGCACGTAAACACACACTAATATCATATTCTTATAAAGACCAAAACACTTAGCTCACATTCACTCATTCCAATATACTGGATTAACAAGCAAGTTTCCCACAATAATTCAAATCAATCCTCTATACCCACAGGTTGCTGCACTCAGAAAATGGCATTTGCTTTGACAAAAATTAACTACCAACGAATACATATGCATGTGCATAAATTTTTATTCCTAGGGCCAAATCAAATACGTAGTTGCTGATCGCATACACCAAAAAGAGTATAACTTCAACTGGTTCTCTTTAACTTATTTCTTTTGAAAATGAGATCATGTCTATTGCTGATGCACATCAACATCTTCCGGTAAGAACAAATGCAAATTCCACATATCATCATATTGTCTGTTTCTTCACACTTTCCCACGATCTTCCAGGGCCAAATAATTTGCGTACATGCCGAATTTTCACTATTGAATGAAAATCAACAATTCTATATTTTAGCATGTTCAACATGCAAACAAATCTTTACTAGACTTCATTTACGAGGGAGATTCTACTGTGTAACTTGTCGTCATTCCGCAAATCTTATTCCGTATAACAATGTATCTTTAACAAATATGTCTGCACCCTAAATTCCTCTTTTTATCTTTCCTCCTAAATTGCATTGTTATATGCTTTACTTGCAGACTGACATCTTTAAATTATCCTTTTATCTACTTTTACAACAGATGCTAATTTGACATCGCCATTACATAAAGCAGGGGTTTAGCAACAACGCTAATCGCAGACCAACCTGCTAAAACAATGTTGCGCCTCTACGATATTCGTTGCACTAAGGTACATATTACGACTAACTAAAATAAATACAATATAAATGTCTATTGTTAACTAAACTTTTTTCATCCATAAAAACTTAAACGTCTCCTAGAAACAAATGTTGCCTCTTGCAAATGTGACAAGACAATTAACTGAAAAGACATTCACCATTCAAGTCAAAAAGTCATTTGCTAAAACAATGGATGGAACTCCTGAAAAACTAATTATCTTGTCATATGCGGAAAAAGAAAACACCGTCAGTGCACCATCATCGCCAGCTTCAATGGACACAGCAGGAAGCAGCAAAAGGAAGATCGAAAATCCTTTCGCAAACAAAAAAGACAAGGAAGAAGAAACTTCCCATCACAGGCATGCTCCAGAGCCCAAAACTCCCCCTCCAAAACAATATAACAAGGTATACAAACTTCTGCACAAAACTATGTCATTTTGCCTTTTCAAAACAACTACGTCCTACTTTCAAAACTTCTATTAACTGCTATATTTTAACTTTTTTATCAGTGAAAAGTCATGCCACCTACATTTTGCAATATGATTGGAGTCATTTTCTATCACTGCAACAAGCATATCAATAACAGATCGATGTTTTACCTATGTAAATAAAATGTACGCACCTATGTTATAAATCATGGCTCCAACACCTAATACATATTTTGGGTTGTGTCGTAATTGTTATATACTTAATACGTCATGTACGTATATGAACCTCATTTGATAGCACGGGCCACCAACTTCTAGTAAGTACAAGATAAAGGAGTAAGAAGACATTAAAATTATTATAATAAATATAGAAAATAATTAACACCAAAAACTCTATAGTACTTGAGTATCCTTCAAGAAAGTTCATAAACGCTCAGAAGAATAAGAAGAAGAGGAGAGTAACATAAATAAAAAGATTATATCAAATCCACTAAAAATAATAAACAACTTACCAAACAAAATAGGTGCAATTACATGCACATACAATTCCATTAGTCACCTAATTTTAATTTGCAAAAAAACACAAACATATATCACAAGTAACAATATAATATTATATAATCTTTTAAAAGAACAAATAAATACAATGAAATTAATGTTGGAAAACTTATATTCACAGCGGAAGCATATCAAGTATCTTTACTACTTACATGAATAATAGACAACCAATACCGTTTATGCTAGAACACATTAATCTTGCTAGAACACATAAACAAACTAAAAGTTAATTCGATAAATACATCTTGAAGCGTGAGCGGATACCTTCAAGCGAATCTCCAAGTTAAACGGATCTTCAAGCGAATCTACAAGATAGCTATGGTCTTCTACAGTAATCTCAAGTCATATCTGAACTCTCTCAATACTTGGGTGGGCAAGTATCGAATAGAATACTAATCATTCTTTTTCTAGGTTAGGAGAATCCCTATTTATAGAGATGTCTTCCTAATCCAAAAAGGACTAGAAAATCTAGTTTTTCTAGAAGACTAGAAAAATCCATATTATTCTTCCTTTTTGCATAGAAATAGGATTCTGAGTTCTAGTTAAATATGGGCACTATAGGGACCACAGAATTAATTACTGAGGCTTCCTATTATGGAAATAATTCCAAATAATTAATATGAATTATTCTTACCATAATAAATTACAAATCATTCCACTAGAAATTCGTAATTGCACTCCTCTATTTCGTAATTCCCCATTAAACACTTATGTAATTCCCCATGTTAAGATTTCAGATACTAATCAATAAATTAAATTACTGACGAATTTAACTTAATGATTAATTTCCTTTAGAGCACTACTTAACTTATTTCATGTGTCGGATTCATAAATCCACTTGCAAGTTTTGACACAATGAAAACTTATAAGTTTCTCAAAAAGACATATCAATCAATCTCTATAACGAGACATGGATTCCATCAACTAACTTATTATTTCACCAATATATATTATTATCATCCAACTTACCAGGCCATCTCAGAATCTCACCTTTTAATAAATCAAAATGACAATTAATATATACAGATCATAATAGTTATATCAGGATTAAGAATATAAGTACATTTAATAGTTTAGAGAATATGTTTTTGTCAGTCAGTCTAAAACAACTATCTCTACTCGGTCCCGTTCAATACATACAAAATGTACTAGCACAAGAAGTTGGAACTATACCGTTTAAATAATCAGGACAAATTACATATAATCTTGTGCTACAATCGTACCAGATGACATGTCCAATTTCCACCCTAGATTGTGAACCAAAACTTTATACTTATAAGAACCGATGATTTAATCCTCTGTGTATAAGCTAAAACTCTACACACTAAATCATCTACTATATAAGTAAATAGACACCATAAACGAATATATGATCTATTGAAATTGAGCAAATATTTATTCTCTAATAAATATTATTTCTTAACACATGGTTAATAGTATATATCCAACAATCTCCCACTTAGACTTTTAACTATCACAATTGTTATAATGTACTATATCCAAATGCATGGTTAATAGTATATACCCTAACAATCTCCCACTTAGATGTTTAATCTTGAAAATTGTTAGAATACTATGTCAAAACACATGATTAATAGTATATACCCTAACAATCTCCCACTTAGACTCTTAACTATGCATTTACAACTTTCGCAGGCATTCCTTTATTTCTTATCGAAAGAAAATTTACCAAGCTATTTTCTCATGCAATTTTGTCTAGTAGTGCTTCGTCGTAACAAGTCGATTTTGTACTAGATCTTTAGAGACCTTATCATGAAACTCTCCAAGAGTGTACTTCTTTTCAGGAGCTCTATCATAAAAGTTCTCTCAAGCATACAAAACAACTCAATCTTTGTTATGATTCTCCCACTACGACTAAGTACTACTATTATAATCACACTTTCATGTTCTTGAGTTTTAATATTTTCTTCAAAATCTTTCGATAATGAAACATTAACAACTTCTCATGAAGTGTTCTTTTAATTTGCTCAACATCACTCCAACTACTTGAGATAGTAATTTTCTTATGTCTAGTAACGTTTCTCCCACTACTTAAGTGCAATGTGACGTCAATTCTGACATACCCACTAGATGTTCTTGAGCGTATGAATTTACAATTGACTTATTTATTATTTTTTTGTTCAATTCCCGTAAAGATAATTTACTTATAGGAACATGGTTTACTAAAATTATCCTTTTCTAGAAATCAGAAAGTTGTGTTATAAATTGACTTATTTTCTTTAGGACATTATATTGTTTCATTCTTTAGGATATCCAATTAAACCACACATTCCGTTCTTAATTTTAATTTTTCTTATTCTCCCACTCAGCACGTGTGCTGGACAATCCTATATCTGAACATGTCACAGATTAGACTTACGTCAAAACCAACTAGTTCTATAGTTGCTCATGGTAGAAAGAGGGGAGGTTTGGAGTAGGAGAAAGAGGGTGGAGGTGTGGGGTTCGAAGAAGGAGAAAAGGGGTGGGGAGTTCTGAAGAAGGACAAACAGAGGGGGAGGAGGTGTTTCGAGTAAGAAGAATGGGGTGGTGCAAGGGTGGTTGAAGACGGCAGGGGGTGGAGGTCTATGGGGACGAAGGAAGTGTGGGGTTGCTCGTAGCTAAGGATGGGGTGGTGGGGTGTGAAGAAGATGAAGGATGAAAAATGATGGTTGAAAAGAAAAAAAAGGGATCCACTTATCTTTTTCCTTTTTTAATTTTTTGTCGAACGCGCTTGTATTTTTTCACTTGCCATATCAGTGAATTGGGTGCATTTAAATTCACTTGATACGAGATTAGGGGGGGGGGGGTAAAGAATCGCTCGTAAAGTTAAAGTGCTAAAGTATTTTTCTTGTCATGTTCAAGGATTTTTTTAATGTATTTTCTCTTTATAAAATAAATACTGAAATACCGTATACCATACCAAGATTTTATAGTAATTAATCATTCACTAACATTTCGACTCTCACTTGACATAGTGGTATATGTCAAGTTAGAGTCTACATGTTAGTGAATGATTTTTGTGGTTTAAAATTATATAGGGCTATGCATAATTTTACATAATGTTATTTAAACTTTGCATCTATGACTACTCGATTGTATTGAAATGTTCTTTTTGTGAAATTATTTTACAAAAGTGGTTGTTGATCTAATATGATTGAGACTTGTGCTTTTAGATTTCTCTTATTCATGTTGATTATCGTATTGGTCTTGCAAGAATACTTTTTAAACTTTTTAAAGAGAATGGCTCTAAATTATTTGCTAAATAAATTGTATTGAGAGTTATAAATATATGCAAGTCGAAGTCAAGCAAACTATGATTACAGAATATCATATCATAAAATATCGAAATAGAAATTAAATATATCATCCATACCAAGCTAATTAGGTCTGCTAATAGTATAGTACTCTAGATACAGAATACCGAAGTTACGCTATCAAAATATTTAAATACCATACTAGGAGTGGCAAACGATCGAGTTGAGTCGATCAAAAAATGAGTTAAATAAAAATGGGTAAGTTACCTGACTCGACTCATGTTTTAAATGGGTAAAACGAGTTTACCCAATGGATAATATGAGTAACCATATTACCCATATTATATTAGAAATCTTGTTAAAAGCTTTAAAAACAATTTTTTTTATCACTTAATTCCACCCCTTAACCCCTACCCCCTACCAACCCCCCACCCCTACCCCCTACCCCCTACCCCTACCAGCCACTCACCCCTACACCCCATCCCCACAAAAATTTCATTAATTTGTTTTTAAAAAATAATTACCACCCCACCCCTTAGAACCCCCCACCCCTTTACCCCTACCAGCCCCCCCCCCCAAACCCCCAAACCCCATATCCCAAATTAAATGTAAAAAAAAAAAGTTTCATTTTAGATTATTTTAAAAAAAAAAAAAAAATCTTACTACTTAACCTTTTATCACTTTTTTTTGTTTGCTTTTATCCATTTTATCCATTTAACTACCCATTTTTAAATAGGTAATATAGATATTACTCGTTTTTTACCCATTTTCAAATAAGTTGAATACCCAACTCATTTAATATGGGTAATACGAATGAATACCCATATTATTTACCAATTTTGCCACCCCTATACCATACTATACAGTACCATGCCCATCCCTAAGTACTAATACCGAAGACATTTTAATATAATTAAAAAATAAATCATAGATAATATAGATAGTCTCTATGATCAAAGTTTTAAAATACAAAATGTTAATGACCAAAGTTATAACCTACAGTCCAGTCTCAAAATCTGTAAAATGCAAAATATCCCCTTTTTCAGCCAACTTAGGGTATTCATTCGGAAATCACTTTCCAACTATGAGAAGTTTCTCTATTTCGGTCATTGTTAATCCTAGTTTTCATCTATTGTTATTTAATTCAACCATTGTTATTACTAATTAAGTTTTCCATTGTTGTAAATGTTTGTGTTGGCAAATTATGAAATCGGAGTTCGTTTAATCAATATAAGTCCAAAATGGCTCCAACATTGTTGTAAAAGGTCAACCATTTCATCAACTATCATCATCGACCACGAACAAGTATGTTATAAATTAATTTGTGTCTATAGACAGTAAAGTTTTATCAATTTCATATTAAATTTTGGATTAAATCTTAAATTCGTGATATATTGATCAAGTCAAATTATTGATTAATAAAGTTGGATTAATGTTTCATTTAAATCTATATGACTTAAATAAAGTCCAAATTTCATCTAGGTCAGTCTCTAATGTTGACAAGACCAACCTAACTCGTGTTCTTCAAGCCCAAGGTCCTCTAAAATTACTTGTAGACCAAACACCCTGAAAACCCTTTACTGTATATAAAGGGGTCTTCCTAAGACCAAAGAAAAAGTTGAGGAAATGCATCCATAAGGGATTAATACATAAAAATAAAAACTCTACTATTTAGTGGTGATCCGCAAGTCTTTCGCATATAAAAGAGTCTCCGTCTTCAAATTATGAGCTACAAATTCTCATATCTCTGTGATTTTGATAAAGATTGGCTCTGGATTCGTAGTGAAGTTTCAAAAAGTATTCATCTATTCAAGTACAAAGCAAAGCATTTTAGTTGACGATTTGTTAGAACAACTGAACAAGAATGATAAAAATATACGGAATCCAAAACAAAACTTGCTTGGCTTAGAGGCACGTTAATACGTTTCTTGAAGATAGTTGGAGTCTCTCCAACGAGCAATCGGAAGAATAAATAACAACTCTATCTTCGGAATTCAACTAAGCCACAAAACAAGTATTCAAGAATGTTGCTCTTCTATTCTTGAATTGGTGATTTCACCTTTTGATTAATGTCTCACAAGTGTTTTTCAAGGGAAAGTAGTTTTGTTTGAGTTCTTGTCTTTTTCAACCAAAAGAAACTCAATTTATAGGATAAAGTTTTGCAAGAAAAAGACTTTTAATTAATAGAATTTATTATAGATTTACAAATTGAAAATAAATGTTATCTTTCAAAAATCCATAACGTAGAATTGAAAAGCTTCTTTCAAAATCCTATAACGCAGAATTAAAACAAAAAAGAATGTTACAACTCACATTCATTATTTTGTTATTTCAAAATTTTAACGGATTAATTTTGTTACAAAATTAATTCAAACACTAACTCTTACAATCCCCCACTTGTTTCAAGAAATTTTATCTTTGAAAAATCCAAAAAATATTTTGAGACATTAATCTAGCAACATGCGCCAATAATGGTGTCTTTTGGACTTGAACCATTAGCTAGTGAATGCTTTCTAAATCATTGACTACTTTGTGAACGAATCTTGAACTAAGTGGTTCATTGAATGAAGTTAGAAAAATACTCCACGCATATCACTATGTTCCGGTGAAAATTGAAATCTTTTGACACCTTACGACCATGTGTTCTAAATCCTTTTAGCCAAGTGCTTTAACATTTCCCTGCTTATAATCTTATTGAAGCGGCCTCCACTTCGCACTTAGTGCGGTGAATTCATCAAGAGTAACTTTGCATACTCCGACCAAATAGTCTATGAACTTCATTACGAGATATTAATTTCATCCTCTTTTACAGCAAAGTATCGGTAAATCTATCAAGAGTATTCCTACACACTCAACCGAAATTGATTTATAGACTTATTAAACTTCAATAAAAATATTGAAAAATTTATCAAGAGTTTTCTTACTAACTCCAACCGAGATCGGTCTTATAAATTTATTAAGAGAAAAGAATCTCAATCATGCACATCTACTTGTTTCATTTTATTTGAAAATGAGAATTTTATTGATGTGCTTCACAATTGTAACTTTACTTGTTTTTTTCCCTTTGAATCCAAGATTACATCATTAGGTAGAGTTACCATAAAGTACAATTAATTTACAACATGCTTTATTCCCATCCATTATAAGTTTTCACCACTAATTCTCTGCCTAACCCTAGGGGTGTACAAAATCGAACCGAAAATTGAACCAAACCGCAAATTGAGTCAAACCGTAAAAAAAAAACCGACTAGTGATTTGGTTTGACTTGGTTTTGTGTTGAAAAAAAAACCCGACTATATTTGGGTTGGTTTGGTTTTAACTTTAAAAAAAAACCGCCAAACCAACCCGACATTATATATAATTTTAAAAAGTTTATTTTATATATAAAAATACCTATTTTGATATAATTTTTAAATATCTCTAATACTTTTTCATAATTTTTATCTTTTAATATATTTATTTCATGTTTGGAAGTTAGAGATCTCAATGATCTAAAAAGATTATAGTTCATACATGTTGGTAATTACAATAAAGTTTAAATTAACACTAATGCAAAAAGAAAATTAATTCAACACTAAGAATGACAATAATATTGAATATTTGTTTTTTAGTTTTTACACATATTTAGACAATTAAAATACATGATCTAATTTTATTTTCTTTTAATATTTAGTCAGGTAACTAATACTTACTAAACTTATTTTAGCATGATTTAGTACTTTAAATTATGATCAATTTCATTATGACTTATTAATTTGCAATATTTTTATGCAATTTTATTATTATTTTTTTGTTGGATATTTAGTGTCATTAATCATATCATATTTTTTGTTATTTTCTTGAGAAATAACTTAGATAGTTGCATTTTGGTAGGACTAAAGAAATATTTTATGTACAAGAAAATATATGTTTCTATGAATACTTTATCGAAAAAGCCCAAAAATCCAAAAAAAAACCGAAAAAACCCGAAGTTGAAAAACCCGATTTTTGTTGGTTTGATTTTGTTTATCAATTCAAAAACCCGACACAAATGGTTTCGTTTGATATTTGAAAAACCTGAACCAACCCGGTCATGTACACCCCTACCTAACCCTTTAGACAAAGGATCCGCTAAATTAAATGTGGACTTCACATATTAAAGTTGTAACACCCATAAGATACTAGACCATGATTTACATGTCGATACATCATTGTTTAATTACTATAAGGTGTTTTATTATCATTTTGGGAGATTGAAATTTTGTGATAATTGTAAACGTGCCTAACATAAGTGTTATCGTAATTTAAGGTATTGTATGGGGGTATTTATGTAAATTGACTAATTAGAATTACAAGTAAGTTGAAAGTTTTGGTATCAAGTATATATATATATATGAGTATATGTATGCAATTTGGGCAGCACACAATAAATTGGGCAGCACCTTTATTTGACATCTGTATGTGTGACTAAGCTTCACTCTTGACACTATATTTGGACACTTCCCCTTGTGATTTTCGTTTCAACTGAAGTCTAAGAACATTATACATTAGCAAAATAGTTGTTCTTCAAAATCAAAAGAAAAACTAGGTCCTTTTGGCTTGAATCTAACACACACACTTCATCTTGTTAAGTGATAAAGAATTTATTTTAATACTGGGTAGTGTTTGGTAGTTTAATCATATCTCGTTCAATATAACTTTGTTTACAGATATGATTTGTAAAGATAATTCATAATTCTACAACTCTTATGCTTGTGGAAAACTCTAAGTTTGCTGTTATGGATTCGATATATGGTACACAACATAGGACAAGTTTTGTCCAGCTTCTGGAATTAGAAATCCTGTTTGTTCAACCATTAGTATTTTGATCATATCTTTTTGTACAAAACGTATTTTGAGGTGATTCTAGATTATTTGTAAGCTTAATAGATGTAAATACATCTTTTATAAAGGATATAAAGTCCAGTTTTTCCGTTTTCTCTTTCAAATCTTAGTTGCGACCTGAGATATTAAGCTGGCCAGAATCATTGTACTGGGAGCAATAGTCGTATTTGTAAAGGCTAAGCATACTTGTGATGGTTATCCTGTTTTACTTTGATATTTTTGAGATATTTGGAACTAATGAAGTTATTTAATTGTATTTTAAAGGTTGTATATACTCGTGAATAAGTTGAGGACCTTCATACGTTGCTTGGTCTACGGTTTGAACTCTTGAAGTCGTGTTGGACTGTTTCTTTGCTACAGCATTGAGGTTTGTGTATAAACTTGTACTTATACTATTTTTACCTGCTGGTATATCTGAAATATTATCTTGGTACCTTGGTTACCTCTTGTCACTTTGCATTGTCGTGTTGTAGTCATTTGTGATGTTAAAGAATCTTGTGTAACTCGCCCACTTGTACGGATTGTTTGATCACTTGGCATTCTTGTTTGGACTTTGTCCTTCTTGTGTCTGTGACTTTGTCACTATTGGCATGCCTCTTGATTCGGATCATTTGTCATCTTGACTCTGGATTTTTAGTTCGTCTTAAGTATGGGAGTTGTCCATTTTATGTACGAACTAGAAAGCCATTTTCAATATAGTTCTTGGTTCTCTTGATTTGGATCATTTGTCATCTTGACTCTTGATTGTAAGTTGTGTGAGGCATGAACATGCTGATTTTTCTACATGAAAGTTGGTAATACTATTGTTATTTCGTCCTTAAATATGAGGATAATATATGCATGAAAGCTTGTTGGTTATTTTCTTAACAGATTTTGGGAGGCTTTTTCGTCGTTAGTTAAAATTTTGTGCCATATAAACTTTGACCTCAATTAAATATTTAAATCGGGAAAGATGCACATCTTTAACTAAATTATTCGTTATGAACCTAATCCCTTAATTAGATAAAAAATCAGTATACCTTCGTTAATCTTTTTTACATGTCGCAAGTATTAAATTAGGTTTGTTGTCAAGTTGTAGTATCTCCCGGAAAGGGGCACTACAAGTGTTAGTATCAGAGCTTAGGTTTGTGGTTCTAGGATTTTTGTTGTGAGTTACTTGTATAGTTATTTTCTTTCGAAAAGGTTCTATTTAGAGTTCATGTTCACTTACATGGTTTGCCATATCCTTATTGCATGTAGAGTGCACATACATCATGTGCATGTCCCTAATGCAGTGTGATCTTCTCTTTTGAACGAATTAAGTTATGGCCACTTCTTTTAACCGATCTATGGAAGCTGCTTGTGAAGGTTTGGGTGCCTCTGTTTCCCAACCTCATGCATTGGAAGGGGTTGAAGAACATATCTCGGATGAGTATGTTCCCCACACTAGCGGGTCTGAAGTGGGAAACCATCAACGTGTAAGAGTTCGTTCACATCCTCATATGAGTCATGCTACTCAAGCCATGAATCCTCCTTTTCAACAAATGGCTGAATTCTTCCACCACATGGCTGAATCGATGCATGATCCCAATGGGATTAACTTTGAGAAAAAGAGGAAAATGGGTGTAGTGGAATTTGAAGGCACTGTTGATCCTACTGATGCTGAACAATGGCTAGATCGCATGGAGAGGGTGTTTGAGCAGTTGGAGTGTTCAGATGTTGCGAAATTTAAGTATGCAATTTCACTATTACAAAAGGATGCTTATGATTGGTGGGTAAGTATTCCCAATGCCAAGGTAAAACCTCCTGTTCTTACTTGGGATGATTTTCTTAAGGAATTTCGCATGAAGTTTGTACCACCGGCTTATTGTGATGCAAAGAAAAATTAGTTTTTGAATCCAAGGCAAAGAGGCATGTCTATTGCTGGAAATGAACAAAAGTTTCTAAGGCTCCCTCGTTATGCTGGGGATATTATTAAAGAGGAAAAAGATAAGTGCAGGAAATTTGAAGATAAATGATTCCATTAGGAAGAATGAGGTGATCCTGCAACATGAGAACTTCTGTAAGTTAGTGTCTGCTGCTTTTACTTGGGAACGACTTGATAAAGAAGAAGCTACTAGAAATGAAAACAGATTCCAAAAGCCTAGACCAGATTTTGGAGGTCCATCAAAAAGGGAAGGTTTGATAATTCTAAGGCTAGTAGTGATAATACGCCAGCTCAACAGAAGCAAAACAGATCAGATTTTTCTACAACTAGCACTCCAAATTATGGTCAAGGCAAGCCTCGTGTTCCCACTTGTCCGCAATGTGGAAAGAATCATTATGGTACTTGTAGGAGAGCCTCTAGTGAATGTTTTAATTGTAGGAGCTTTGATCATAAAGTGAAGGACTGTCCTAATCCAAATAATGCTCCTTCCTTGAAGGTTCGGTTCATAAGTCTATTGTTAATCCTCCTCAAACTTATAAAGGTGCAAGGCCTAGAAACACCCAACCAGCAGGTGCAAGTGGAGCTAATCAAGCTAGTGGACAAAGGGTTACTGCACATGCTTATGCTATGAGGCAGAGGGATGATCAAGATGGACAAGACGTGGTTGTCGGTAAATTTCACTTATTTGGCTTATGTGTTTTTACATTGTTTGATCCTGGTTCTAAACATTCCTATATTTGTTCATCACTTGTCCTTCCTGAAAATGTGAAATCCATGAGACTTAATTATGATGTGGTGGTTCAAATTCCATTGGGTTATCAGGTTGTGTGTAATCAAATTTATCGTGATTGTCCCGTTGTGATTCAAAATGTAGTCTTCGTGCCAATTTGATTGAAATGTCCTTCAAGGAATTTGATGTTATTATAGGGATGGACTGGCTTTATAAATATCATGCATTTGTAGATTGTAGGTCAAAGCATGTGACTTTTAAATATCCTACATGTTCACACATCATCGTACAAGGTGAGAGATCATTGACGTCTAGTATTATTTCTGCGACCTTGACAAGAAAATTGATGCGTCAAGGTTGTAGGGCATACCTTGCTCACATAGTTGATACACACTTGAAGAGTCCTTGTATCAAGGACATAGCTGTTGTATGTGATTTTCCAGAAGTATTTCCTGAAAACCTTCCTGGATTGCCCCCGGAAAGAGAGGTTGAATTTCCAATCGAGCTTATTCCTTGATCTACTCCTATTTCCATCACTCCTTATAGAATGGCTCCAGCAAAATTAAGAGAATTAAAATCTCAATTGCAAGAACTTCTCGAGAAACGTTTTATTCGACCTAGTGTTTCTCCTTGGGGAGCCCCTGTTTTATTTGTAAAAAAGAAAGATGGCACTCTTAGGCTTTGTATTGACTCTAGACAATTGAACAGAATAATAATAAATAATAGATATCCACTTCCAAGGATTGATGATTTGTTGACCAATTGAAGGGTGCTAAAGTATTCTCGAAGATTGATTTAAGGTCTGGATATCACCGTGTGTTAGAGAGAATGATATTCCTAAAACAACTTTTAGAACTCGGTATGGTCATTATGAATTATTGGTGATTCCATTCGGATTGACAAATGCTCCTGCGGTATATATGGATCTAATGAATCGAGTATTCAAGCCTTATCTTGATGAGTTTGTGGTTGTTTTTACAGTTGATATCTTAATATATTCCAGAAGTAGTGAAGACCATTATAAATACCTCCGGATTATTTTACAGATTTTGAAGGAGAACGAATTTTATGCTAAACTTTCTAAGTGTGAATTTTGGCTTGATGAGGTGTCTTTTCTGGGACATGTTGTAGCAAGTGAAGGCGTGAAGGTGAATCCTAGTAAGATGCAAGCAGTTGTTGAATGGAGACCTCCCAAAAGTCTGACTGAGGTAAGAAGCTTCTTGGGCTTAGCAGGATACTATAGGAGATTTGTGAAAGGCTTCTCCATTATTGCCTCCCCTTTGACTAAACTCTTGCAAAAGGAAGTAAAGTTTATTTGGGATAAAAAATATCAAAAGAGCTTTGAAACTCTCAAATACTTGCTGACTCAAGCATCTATACTTACTCTACCAATTGAAGGGAAAGAATATGCAGTGTACGGTGATGCTTCTCACAATGGTCTAGGATGCGTTTTGATGCAAGAAGAGAAGGTAATATCATATGCCTCTCGGAAATTAAAACTGCATGAATTGAATTATGCTACTCATTATCTTGAGCTTGCTTCTATAGTGTTTGCTTTAAAAATGTGGCGAAATTATTTGTATGGAGAGAAATATCATATATTCACTGATCAAAAGAGCTTAAAGTACTTGGGTACACAAAAGGAGTTGAACCTAAGACAGTGTAGATGGCTTGAACTCATCAAGGATTATGACTGCACGATTGATTATCATCTAGGCAGAGCTAATGTGGTTGTCGATGCCTTAAGTCGAAAGTCCTTGTCAATCCTTTATTTGAGTCCTTTGACATTGCTCCTTGAGTTAAGAGTCATGAATGTTTGTTTAACACCTTATTCAAATGCTTCAGTTATTTATAATTTGCAAGTAAAGCCAATATTATTTGAACAGGGTGAGGGAAGCACAAAAGTTAGATGAGAAACTTGTAAAATTGACTAGAGGAGTCCAAAATGGGGAAAAGCTTGATTTTACATTAACAAAGGATGGTCTCTTACTTTATCAAAACAGGTTATGTGTCCCTAATGATGACAAATTGAGGAGAGAAATATTAAAAGAAGCACATACTTCACCATATGCAATGCATCTTGGAGGTACAAAGATGTACCAGACCATCAAAGAAAATTATTGGTGGAATGGTATGAAGAAAGACATTGCAGAGTTCATTTCAAAATGTTTGATTTGTAAACAAGTAAAGGCAGAACATCAAGCCCCATTAGTTTACTACAACCCTTGTCGATGCCGGAATGGAAATGGGAGAGAATAACTATGGACTTTGTTTTTGGACTTCCTCGCACTCAAAGAAATCATGATGCAATATGGGTGATTGTAGATAGGCTAACAAAGAGTGCTCACTTCTTAGCAATCAGAATGGATTACTCACTTGAGAGTTTAGCCGAGTTGCACATTAATGAGATTGTAAGACTACATGGGATCCCGGTGTCTATTATATCTAAGCGAGACCCAAGGTTTACATCAAGATTTTGGGGCAGCTTGCAGGTAGGGGTGTGCCTGCGGTTTTTTGGTTCGGTTTTATACTATTCGATTTGAATTTTTGGTTTTTGGTTTTGAAGAAGTGTAATCCAATCCAAACCAAAATAAATTTGGTTTGTTTTGGTTTTTCTCTTATTGGTTTGAGTTTTTTCGGTTTGGTTAATCGAGTATGTCAATAATTAGAAACAT
This sequence comes from Solanum sitiens, assembly GCA_016801875.1. Lineage (NCBI taxonomy): Eukaryota > Viridiplantae > Streptophyta > Magnoliopsida > Solanales > Solanaceae > Solanum > Solanum sitiens. Next base: position 2,633,482 of record JABWTJ010000039.1, on the reverse strand, counting down.
AATAAAATTATTTTAAATTTAAATATATATATATATATATATATATATATATATATATATATATATATATATATATATATATATTTTGGTTTTCATTATTCTTGATCCGAAACTAAATAAAAAAACCAAACAAAGTAAATTATAAATCCAAAACCAAACCAAGAATCCAAAAAACCAATCCAAACTAGAATTTGGTTTGGTTTTTCAGTTTAATCCAAATAGTGCACACCTCTACTTGCAGGAAGCTTTGGGTATAAAATTGAAATTTAGCACTTCGTTCCATCCTCGGACAAACGGCCAATCGGAAAGAGTGATACAAATTTTGGAGGATATGTTTCGAGCTTGCATTATGAAATTTGAGGGTAGTTGGGACAAACACTTGGCTTTGATAGAATTTGCTTATAATAATAGCTATCAATCAAGTATTGGAATGCCTCCCTATGAAGCCTTATACAGAAGAAAATGTCGGACCCCTCTTTGTTGGAGTGAAGTTGGTGAAAGAAAGCTTATTGGTCCTGAAATGGTGCAGCAAACCTAGGACAAGGTGAAAATTATTAAGGATCGTTTAAAGATTTCTTCGGATAGACAAAAGTCGTACGCTGATCTAAAAATGCGTGACATTGAATATTTTGTTGGAGATAATGTATTCTTAAAGGTGTCTCCATGGAAAAAGATTCTGAGATTTGGCCAAAAAGGAAAACTTAGTCCCCGATTTATTGGACCTTATGAGATACTTGAAAGGGTCGGACCATTTGCATATAAATTGGCTTTACCACCTGAGTTAGACAAGATCCACAATGTCTTCCATGTTATATGCTTAGAAGATACCGTTCTGATCCATTGCATGTTATTCTAGTTGAATCTATTCAGGTTAATCCTGACTTGACATATAATGAAGACCCTATCCTAATTCAAGCTCGAGAAGTAAAGCAACTTAGAAAAAAGATAATCCCCTTAGTAAAGGTACTTTGGATGAATCATTCTGGAAAAGAAGCTACCTGGGAGAGAGAAGAAGACATGAGGAGACAATATCCGCACTTGTTTCGGGACTAGTCTAAGGTAAATTTTGAGACGCAATTTCTTTAAGTGGGAGAGAGTTGTAACACCCCTAAGATACTAAACCATTATTTACATGTAAATACATCATTGCTTAATTACTATAAGGTGTTTTATTCTCATTTTGGGAACTTGAAATTTTGTTATGATTGTAAATGTGCCTAACATAAGTGTTATCGTAATTTAAGGTATTGTATGGGGGTATTTATGTAAATTGACTAATTAGAATTAAAAGTAAGTTGAAAGTTTTGGTATCAATTGTATATATATATATATAGGAGTATATGTATGCAATTTGGGCAGCACACAATAAATTGGGCAGCACCTTTACTTGATATTTGTATGTGTGACTAAGCTGTCACGGACTTAGAGTATTCGAAAGTTCTGTGCGGCCCTCGACAACTTACTCACTAATCTTTCAAGGTCTTGTAAGCTCAAGGAAGCCTTTAAGACTTAGATCGCTAAGAGAATGCTTTGAAAGACTTAGAAAGAACAAGAAAGAGAGCTTTGAAGAAGGCTTTGTATATTGCTTGGAGAATGCTTTACAACTTGAGTGGTGCCTTTGCAAATGAGGAGCACCTCTATTTATACTACTTCCTAGGGACTAAAGTGCAATTAATATTTACTTTACAAGTCCCTAAAATATTTATACTTTGGTCCCCATTCTAGAGAATTCTACATACTCTTAAGACTTTCTTTAGCCTTCTTGAGGATTCCAAAAGGTTCTAGAGTCCTCCGCACAAATCTAGAATATTCTGCCCCTATCCGGATGCGGAATCAGACTGGAATAGTGGCGGTACATCACACGCTTCCCCACCTGATTATGCGACAACCGCGGTGCATTGCTGCAAAAACTCCTGGATCTTGTCTTTGTATTGCCACAAGTCTTCATATTTCTCCCATGTGGCCTCCTCTTGTCCCTTCCAATGCACAAGGAACATGGCGCTGGCTTGTTGACCTCGCTTCTGTTTGTCCTGGTAGTCTATGATAGCCTCAATCTCTCGGTCATGCAAGGCAGTGACTGTTATGGGTGCCCGTTGCGATCGGTTTCGGCTTGAATCCTCCTTGTCCTCATGGTACGGCTTGAGGACGCTCGCATGAAACACCGGATGGATCTTGAAGTGTGGAGGTAACTCCAACTTGTATGAGATCTTTCCCACCTTGGCAACGATCTTGAATGGACCCTCATACTTACACACTAAGCTTTGATGGACGCCCCTTAGTGCCTTGAATTGTCTCGGGTTAAATTTCACCAAGACCATGTCGCCTTCTTTATAATCCGTGGGATGACGCTTGCGGTCGGCGAACTTTTTCAACTTCTTGGCTGCCTTATCCAAGTAAGACTTGGAAGTGTCAAGCTTATCCTCCCATCCCTTGGCAAGATGGTAGGCACCCAAACTCTTTCCCTCAAAAGCAGTCGGCAACGAATACGGAGTTTGGGGTTATTGGCCTATTTCCAACTCAAATGGTGTGCGCCTGGTGGACTCGCTCCTCTGCAAATTGTAGGAAAATTGCGCCATGTCTAGGAGTTTGGCCCAATCCTTTTGATGCGCATTAACATAGTACCTGAGATAGCACTCCAGTAGGGTGTTGACGCGTTCCGTTTGGCCATCGGGCTGCTGGTGGAAACTTGTGGAAAAGTGAAGTTTCGTGCCAAGTATGTCAAACAGCTCTCTCCAAAAGTTTCGAGTAAAGCGGGGGTCTCAATCGCTGATGATATGCCTTGGCAGCCCCCAATATTTCACCACGTTCTTAAAGAACAATCGAGAGGCTTCTTTTGCGGTATAACCGGTTGTGGCAGGCATAAAGGTAGCATACTTTAAAAACCTGTCCACCACGACCATGATAGTACCAAACCCGTCGGACTTGGGCAAGGAAGTGAAGTCCATGGTCACGCTCTCCCATGGGCGTTCTGCTACGGGTAGTGGCTCTAGTAACCCTCCCGGTTCCCTTTGCTCCATCTTGTCTTGTTGGCACACAAGACACGTCTGCACATATCACTCGATGTCGTCCCGCATGCGTGGCCAAAAGTATATAGCCTCGATCAGTGCCCTCGTTCTTCGCTGCCTTGAATGCCCACCCACGGTGTGTCGTGGCTTTCCTTAATGATGCGCCTCTTGATAGACCCGAACTTGGGCACATAGACGCTCCGACCATTAGTGACCAAGAATCCCTCTTCTACCCAAAAGCGCCTGGTTTTGCCTTGGGCAACCAACTCCATCCTCTTATTTGCATCTGGATCGTGTTGCATGCCATCCCTGGTTGCATCTTGAATGTCACATTAGGCTGTAGTGATGGCGGCAAGCTCGGCTTTCCTACTTAGTGCATCGTCCACGACGTTGACTCTTCTTGGCTTGTACTCCAGGATGTAGTCAAACTCTGCCAGAAAATTTTGCCGCCTAGCTTCGGGGTGATCTTCTTTTGTGACTAGAAGTAGCTAGTGGCCACGTTGTAAGTCTTGACCACGAACTTAGAGCCTAGTAAGTAGTGTCTCCACGTGCGGAGGAAATGTACAATGGTCGTCATCTCCTTTTCCTGCACTGTATAACGTCATTCGATTTCATTCAGCTTGCAGCTCTCGAATGCTATTGGGTGTCTTTCTTACATTAAAACTCCCCCAATGGCAAAGTCTGAAGCATCCATATGCACTTTGAAGGTCTTGTAGAAGTCGCGAAGCGTCAATACCGGCTCTTCCGTCACTGCGGCCTTGAGACCTTCGAACGCCCTTTGGCACTTCTCGCTCCGAACCTATGGCTTATTCTTCTTCAATAACTCGATCAGTAGAGCGGCTTTGGCGGAGTAGCCACTTATGAACCTGCGGTGATAGTTCACAAGTCCAAGAAATGATTATAGCTCGGTCACTCTGGTGGGTGCCTCCCACTCTTGGAATGCTCGGATCTTTGATTCGTCCATCCGTAGTTTGCCCTGACTGATGACATGGCCTAAAAAGTGCACTTCGTGCTAGGCAAACTCGCACTTCTCCCGCTTAACATAGAGTTGGTTCTCTGGTAAGACTTGGAAGACTTTTCTCAAGTGCTCTACGTGCTCCTCCAAGGTGCTGCTATAGATGACTATGTCATCCAAGTACACCACCACGAACTGATCCAAGTATGGGTGAAAGATCTTGTTCATCAGCGTGCAAAAGGTGGCGGGTGCATTGGTTAAGCCGAAAGGCATCACCAACCATTTGTATGTTCCATATATGGTCACGCACATTATCTTTGGCTCGTCCCTCTCCGCGATGCGCACTTGGTAGTATCCTTTTCGGATATCCATCTTGGTGAAGTACTTGGCCTGTCCAAGTCTATCAAACAAATCTGCTATTAGCGGTATAGGATACTTTTTTTTAATTATTACTTTATTGAGCGCTCGATAGTCAATGCATAAGCGCAATGACCCGTCTTTATTCTTTTGGAACACAACCGGTGCGCCATAAAGTGCCTTGGATGGACGGATGTGACCGTCCTTGAGGAGTTCCTTCGACTGCTTCCTTAGCTCCTCTAACTCGGGTGGATCCGTACGGTAAGGTGCATGTGCGGGTGGCTTGGATCCAACCTCCAACTCTATCTTGTGATCTATCTTGCGCCTAGGAGGTAGAGTCTTCGGCAGCTCGTCTGGCATCACGTCCTTGTTCTCTTTAAGGACTCTCTATGATCGGTGGCAAGGACTCTATTGTACCATTTTCTTCTCCCGAACTTGAAATGGTAGCCAAGAACATCGGTTCTCCTTTCTTTAGGTCCTTCACAATATGCATGGCCGATAAGTGGGCATGTCCTTCCTTCTTCGGAACCTTGACTAGAGGTACCATGCATGACCCTTCCCACTCCATCACCATGAGTCGTTGGAGGTAGGGGTCGATTATCGTGTTGCAGTGCTGGAAGAACTCTTGCCCGAGAATGATATCAAATATATCTAGAGGAGCGACGGTAAAGTTTATCTTTCCTTTCCACTTCCCAACGTGATGCTTACTCCTTGGACAACCCCGCACACGGGAGTCGGTGGGGCGTTAACTGTCTTGAGGCGGGTGTTGCTTGGCATGTAGTTCAGCCCTAACCTATCTGTCGCCGTCTAGGTCATGATGTTTGCTTCGGCCCCGGAGTCTACCATGGCACGAGCTGGTCGTCCATTTATGGATATGTCTACATACTGTGTGTTGAAGTCTCCCGACTTCTCTGTCTGCTTGCCTATAGCACCGCATAGTCCTACCATGCCTAGTTGCGTCCTGCCCGCGTCCTGGCCTTGCTCTTGTGCGTCCTTCTCTTTCCGTTCGCGTAGGATGGCACCAAGGCTCTTTATCTCAGGGCACCTGGCATAGCCGTGCGGTCCACCGCATATGTAGCAGCCATCTCCGTTGTTGGTCTATGCCATTTTCTCCGTGTAGTTTTAACGCACGAATCGTTTGTTGTCCGGCTTGTGGGGGTCGTGCTGCTTGGGGTGTGCTTGCTGCTCTTTGCCTCGGCCTCGATCTCCCCCACCTTTGGCATGACTAGTCCTTGCATCCCCGCCCTTTGCTTTGTCCTGTAGTTCATGCTTAAAGTCTGTCAAGGAATCGGCTTGCGTGATGGCTTCGTCTATGGTCTTGACCTGTAGCCGCTCCAACTCCGTCTTGGCCCAATTATGCAACCCGTCCATGAAGTGGAACACCATGTCCTCATCTGTGAGGTTGGTAATTTGAAGTGTTAGATTTGTGAACTATTTCAGGTACACCTGAATGCTTCCCGTTTGCTTCAATTCCCGGAAATTATGCTTAACCTCGTACATGACGTTGTTTAGGAAGAAGGCTTTCTTGAATTCCTCATGGAATTTCTCCCACGTGTTGATGGTGCATGTCCCTTTCCCAATCTCGGCTTCTTTGCACCTCCACCATAGCATGGCCATCTCATACAGATACAACACGGCAGTGTTGATCTTATTCTCGTCACTCTTCACCCGGCTACACTTGAAGTAATTCTCCAAGTGCCATAGAAATTTCTCCACCTCTTGAGCATCTCAGACGCCTTTGAATATGGGTGGCTTGGGGGCTTCGACCCTGGCCTCCCTATCACGTTCGAGTGACACAGATCCTCCAGTCTCCGCACCTTCCTTGAGCATTTCACTTCGACTTTCAGAGTTTCAATCTTGCTTAGCACGTCCATAAGCCGACACTCCAAGGAAGTTATGGCCTCCTTCATATCGAACTCATCTCACTGGCGACCCTCCAACTCCTTACGGATGTTCTCGGTCTCTTCATTGGGTGAAGTCCTCAAGGGTTTTGAACTTGCTGTCGGCCACAAACATGAGTCAGCCTACTATCTCCACTGCATGCCTCGCCACCTCCACCCTTGCGACCCATTCTTATATAGCAGAGATGTCGATGGCGTCCTCACCAACTTCATCGTTACTTACTTCGGTGGTCGAGGGTGGGTGAGATGTTAGCGCCTCTCTTGGTGTGGGATCGGGCATCACCTTCTCATTACCCTTTTGATGCTTCTTTCCCTTTTGGTTCTTCTTTCCACCATCCAAACAGATGTTGGTGGTGCTAGCGTCGTTTACGTATCCCTCGGTAGCCATTCCCTTAGTGCAAACCTTCTCTCTGATACCACGTTGTCACGGACTTAGCGTATTCGCTAAAGTTTTGTGCGGCCCTCGATAACTTACTCACTAATCTTTCAAGGTCTTGTAAGTTCAAGGAAGCCTTTAAGACTTAGATCGCTAAGAGAATGTTTTGAAAGACTTAGAAAGAACAAGAAAGAGAGCTTTGAAGAAGGCTTTGTATATTTCTTGGAGAATGCTTTACAACTTGAGTGGTGCCTTTGCAAATGAGGGGTACCTCTATTTATACTACTTCCTAGGGACTAAAGTGCAATTAATATTTACTTTACAAGTTCCTAAAATATTTACACTTTGGTCCCCTTTCTAGAGAATTCTACATACTCTTAGGACTTTCATTAGCCTTCTTGAGGATTCCAAAAGGCTCTAGAGTCCTCCGTACAACTCTAGAACGTTTTTCCCTTATCCGGACGCGGAATCAGACTGGAATAATGGCGGGACGTCACACTAATCTTCACTCTTTGACACTATATTTGGACACTTCCCCTTGTGATTTTTGTTTCAACTGAAGTCTAAGAACATTATACATTAGCAAAACAGTTGTTCTTCAAAATCGAAAGAAAAACTAGGTCCTTTTGGCTTGAATCCAACACACACACACTTCAACTTGGTAAGTGATAAAGAATTTGGTTTAATACTGGGTAGTGCTTGGTAATTTAATCATATCTCGTTCAATATAACTTTGTTTACAGTGTGTAAATATGATTTGGAAAGATAATTCGTAAGTCTACAACTCTTATGCTTGTGGAAATGTCTAAGTTTGCTGTTATGGATTCGAAATATGGGACGCAACATAGGACAAGTTCTGTCCAGCTTCTGGAATTAGAAATCCTGTTTGTTCAACTGTTAGTATTTTGATTATATCTTTTTGTACAAAATGTATTTTGAGGTGAACTAGATTATTTGCAATCTTAATCGATGTACCTACATCTTTTATGAAGGATATAAAGTCCATTTTTGCCATTTTCTCTTTCAGATCTTAGTTGCGACATGAGACATTAAGCTGGCCAGAATTACTGTACTGGAGTAATAGTCGTATTTGTAAAGGGTAAGCATACTTGTGATGGTTATCCTGTTTTACTTTGATATTTTTGAGATACTAGGAACTAATGAAGTTATTTAATTGCATTTTAAAGGTTGTATATACTCATGAGCAAGTTGAGGACCTTCATACGTTTGTTGGTCTACGGTTTGAACTCTTGAAGTCGTGTTGAACTGTTTCTTTGCTAAAGCGTTGAGGTTTGTGTATAAACTTGTACTTGTACTATTTTTACCTGCTGTTATATCTGAAATATTATCTTGTTACCTTGGTTACCTCTTGTCACTTTGCATTGTCGTGTTGTGGTCATTTGTGATGATAAAGACTCTTGTGTAACTCGCCCACTTGTACTGATTGTTTGATCACTTGGCATTCTTGTTGGGACTTTGTCCTTCTTGTGTCTGTGATTTTGTCACTATTGGCATGCCTCTTGATTCGAATCATTTGCCATCATGACTCTGGATTTTTAGTTCGTCTTAAGTATGGGAGTTGTCCATTGTAAGTACGAACTAGAAAGTCATTTTTAATATGGTTCTTGGTTCTCTTGATTATGGGGCTTTGACCCTTCTTGATGCAGGGCGTCGACCCTTCTTGTTTCTGCTCGTGCTTGGTGTGACGACATGATGTATTTATTGGGCGAGTCTTATTATTGAACCTCTTGAAAAATTGTGATATGAACGTTATTGACATTTGGATCTTTAATTATCCAACTTGATACTCTTTGTATATTGTTTACTTGATTTACTGATTATATTTCAATTATGATGCCCTTGACTTAAGAATGATGACTTGATGAATCTAAGGGCGCCGGATCTATAGGCTTTACACCACTAAGCTTTATGCTTAGCGATAGTTATTTCTATCGTAGGGAATGTTCGAGAGGATGCTTGAAGTTGGTCATTGAATATGGAGATTTTGAAAGCCTTAAAGGAAGATCACACTTGCATATAGGCATATATATTTTGTATAAACCTTGGGACTTGTGCACGATCTATGTGTTGTATAATTACATGAGATTTTGAGGGCTGATTTGGTCATGTCACCATGAGTTGTAATATAAGTATGACTATACGTTTTTATCTTTTTGGGGTGTGTAAGCCCAAGTCTTGTAATATAATAATTTACTATATGTTTTGTAAGTTGTGTGAGGCATGAACATGCTGATTTTTTCTACATGGAAGTTGGTAATACTATTGTTATTTCGTCCTTAACTGTGAGGATAATATAAGCATGAAAGTTTGTCAGTTATTTGCTTAACAGATTTTGGGAGGCTTTTTCGTCGTTAGTTAAAATTTCGTGCCATATAAATTTTGACCTCAATTAAATATTTAAAGAGGAAAAGATGCACATCCTTAACTAAATTACTCGTTATGAACCTAATCCCTCAATTAGATAAAAAAAATAAGTATACCTTCGTTAATCGTTTTTACATGTCGCAAGTATTAAATTAGGTTTTTTGTCAAATTGTAGTATCTCTCGGAAAGGGGCGCTACAGAAGCGATGTCACGCCTTCCTCCAATAATCTCTTCACATGATTATGTTTGAGACGAACTTGTCTCGACTTGCCATTGTAGCAATCACTTGAAGCCCGAAATATAGCAGCTTGATTATCACAATAGATAGTTAAAGGTGGTACTGGCTTACTCCACAAAGGAATATCTATCAACATAGATCACATCCAATCATATTCTTCTCCAGCAGAAGACATAGTTATAAATTCAGACTCCATGGTTGAGTGAGTAATACATGTCTGCTTATTTGATTTCCAACATATCGTTGCTCCAGCCAAAGTGAAAATTCAAGCAGTAATAAATTTAGAGTCATTCGGATCAGAATTCCAAGTAGCATCGCTATAGCCTTCAAGAACAGCTGGAAATGTAGAATAAGTAGGCCAACATTAATCGTACCCTTTAGGTATCTTCAAACACCAATTAAGGCATTCAAATGTTCAACTTCGGGGTTACTAGAAAACTTGCTCAAAGTTCCTACTGCGTAACCAATATCTGGCTTGGTACAATGCATGGCATACATAAGACTCCCAACAATTTGAGAATATGTCAGCTGATCGAGAACATCACTAGAGTTCCGCATTAGTTTAATGTTAGGATCAAATGGTGTAGGAGCAGGTTTGTCATCAAAGTGACCAAACCTCCTTAGAACATTCTCAATATAACTTGATTGAGTAATAGTCAAGTCATTCGCTGATCTTATAATCTTAATACCCAAAATTACGTCAGCTTCTCCAAGATCTTTCATTTCAAATTGAGAAGCTAGAAATAATTTTGTTTCTTTGACTCTTTCAATATCAGTTCCAAAGATCAACATATCATATACATAGAGACATATTATAACACCAGATTTTTCTTGAAATTTGCTAAATATGAAAATATCACCTCCATTGATTGAGTAACCATTAGAAATCATTACTCTTCTAAATTTCTCATTCCATTGTTTTGGAGCTTGTTTTAATCGATAAAGAGATTTAAGAAGCTTACAAACTTTATGTTCTTGACCAGGTACGACAAATCCTTCTAGTTGTTTCATGTATACTTCTTCATCTAGATCACCATTTAGAAATGTCGTCTTCACATCCATTTGATGTATTACCAGACTATGAATTGCAGCTAAAGCAATCAAGAGTCGAATAGAAGTCATTCGAGCTACAAGTGTAAAGGTATCAAAATAATCAATATCTTTAAATTGAGTAAAACTTTTTGCTACCAAGCGAGCTTTCTACTTATCTAAGGTACCATCAGATTTCAATTTATTTCTACAGATCCATCTACAACCAATAGATTTACATCCAGGAGGGAGGTCTAATAAAATCCATGTATTGTTTGACATAATAGAGTGCATTTCATCACCAATCACGCCACAAAGGAGCATCATGTGAAGTCATTGCTTCAGCATAACTTTCAGGATCCCTTTCAACTAAATAGACTTAAAAATTTGGTCCAAAGTTTCTTGATTTGGCTGATCTTACACTACGTCTTGGTTGACTTTCTTCCAAAGGTTCAACTATTTTTATTTTAAGATTAGATATAGAAGAAGTTATATTTTGTTCCAAAGATTCTTTTTTCTTGGGGAATATATGCTCAAAAAAGTTACCATACAATGATTCAATAATTGTGTGAAGGCTTGGAGTCTCAACATTAAAAAATCTATAAGCCTTATTGGTTTGTGAATAACCAATAAATACACAATCTACTCCTCTATAGCCAATCTTAGTCAAATGTTGATCTGGTAATCTAACATGAGCCAAACAACCCCATACTTTAAAATAATTTATATTTGGCTTTCGATCCTTACAAAGTTCATATGGAGATGAATCATGTTTCTTGGAAGGAATCCAATTCAAAATATAACATGCAGAAAAAAAGACTTCAGTCCACAAATTTTCAGTGAGACTAGATCCATAAAGCGTAGAGTTAACCTTTTCAATGAAAGTTCATTCTTTCTTTCTGCTACACCATTTTGTTGTGGTATATAAGACATAGTCAATTATTTCTCAAAGCCTTCTTTTTCACAAAAATCAATAAAATCTGATTTTAAATATTCTCTGCCTCTGTCAGATCTAATAGATTTAATTTTCAAACTCAACTTATTTTTAACTTCTGCTTTATATTTTTTGAAAGTCTTAAATGTCTCATCTTTTGTTTTTAGTGGAAAAACATATGTATACCTTGAGTAATCATCAATGAAAGTGATAAAATATCTCTTTCCATAATGTGATAAACAATCCATCTCACAAATATCAGTATGAATTAACTCCAAAAGTGTGGATATACTTTCAACAAACTTAAAAGGTTTCTTTGTTATTTTACATTTACTACAAGTAATACACTTAAAAACATGATCCTTTCCACAATCTTTAATTAATCCATTTTTCACCATAACTTGAATGCGTCTAAAATTCACATGATCAAGACGTTCATGCCATAAATCTAAAGACTCCACAATATAAGTAGAGATATTTTCATTTTTCCTATTGAGTTTGAACATGCCATTTGTAGCATAACCTTTTCCAACAAACATGCCTTGTTTAGACAAAATAAATTTGTCTGCAGCAAAAATCATTTTAAAATCATGCTTCGAAAGAAGCGTACCTGACACCAAATTCTTTTGAATATCAGGAACATGCAATACGTTTATCAATGAGACCATCTTTCCGGAAGTGAATTTTAGTCCATCAGTTCCTTTTCCCACAACCTTAGTAGTGGATGAATTTCCCATATGCAAAATTTTATCGCCCCACACTAATTCATAGGTCGTGAAAGAATTTTGATTACCTGATATATGACGAGTTGCACCAGTGTCTATCCACCATTCCACTTGATCTCCCGCTACAAATGTTTTTGTGACCATTGCCACCAGTTCCTTTTTTGTATTGTTATTTGCTTTTTCTTTCTTCTTTTCAGCTTTAAGAATTTTACATTCACGTGCATACTGACCAATTTTATGACAATGATAACATTCATTCGACTTAGAATTAGAATTAGTACGATTGTAATTTTTACTCTTCTTTGCCTTCAAAAATTTATTATTGGCAGGTTCCTTCTTGATTTTTTCTTCAACAACATGAGCTTTCATGATGGGTTCTTTCAAGATGTTATTGTCACGTATCGTGTCCCTTGTTCAATTTGCAAGTGCTGCAATAATTGTTCAAGAGTCAAATCTTCCTTCTTGTGTAAGAGTTTGCTTCTGTACGCCTTCCAAGATGGAGGAATTTTGAGACAATAGCACCAACATGAAAGTTTTTATCAAGAGCAATTCCAGATATAGCAATTTTATTAGCTATAAGTTGAAATTATTGTACTTGTTCAGTGATTGACTTGTCATCAACCATTTTGAACTCCATATAATTTGAAACAAGAAATTTCTTTGAACTCACCTCTTCTGCTAAATAAAATAGATTTAAGAGTATCTCAAATCTCCTTAGAAAATTTACACTTAAAATAATATTGATCATAATATTTATTGGACATGCCTTCAAGAATATAATTCTTGCATAAGTAATCATCATCTTTCCATTTGACAATTTTTTCTTTAATTAGAGTAGCCTCATCCGTTGCTACCTCAGAACCAGGAGAGTTAGGACAAGGTTTCTCAACAACATATGCAAACTCTAATCGTCTTAAAAAGAATTCCATATTTTCACGCCATCTAGGAAAGTCTTTGCCATCAAATATTTCAAAATTAGGATTAGGCAAAGATGGAACACTATTCGTTATTGATGTGGATGTCGTAGAGACAACTATCTTCAAATTGTTAGAATAACTGAACAAGAATGATAAAAATATAAGGGATCCAAAACAAAACTTGCTTGGCTTAGAGGCACGTTAATATGTTTCTTGAGGATAGTTGGAGTCTCTCCCACGAGCAATCGAAAGAATAAATAAAAACTCTATCTTCGGGATTCAACTAAGCCACAAAACAAGTAGCATTCAAGAATGTTGCTCTTCTATTCTTGAATTGGTGATTTCGCCTTATGATCAATGTCTCACAAGTTGTTTTCACGGGAAAGTAGTTTTTTTTGAATGCTTATCTTTTTCAACCAAAAGAAACTCAATTTATAGGATAAAAGTTTTCCAAGAAAAAGACTTTTAATTAATAGAATTTTTTATAGATTTATGAATTGAAAATAAATGTTAATTTTCAAAAATCCATAACGTAAAAATAAAAAGCCTCTTTCAAAATCCTATAACGTACAATTAAAACAAAGAAAGAATGTTACAACTCACATTCATTATTTTGTTATTTCAAAACTTTAACGAATGAATTTTGTTTCAAAATAAGTTGAAACACTAACTCTTCCAGATTTCTGAGGAGAAGAATCATAATTTATATTTTTTTTCATTATATTTTATTAATATTGTAACCTTTGGATAAATTATTGAAATATAAATATAATTGTTTGTCGCTATTTTTCTTTCTTGATTTTTATTTTTCATGATCGAAAATTAGCTTACAAATTGGCACGTCTAATGGGACCATCTTTACCTCTCTTCTCTTCAAAGTTATAATATAAAATATCACTCTGACCACAATGAATATCAACTCAATATTTGTTGCTTTTGTGGATGTTGTTTCCACAAAATACTTAAAAATTACCATGAAGTTTATCGGGCAAATTAGGAGTAAAGCTCAAATATTGGAATAACAAGTGCTTTAATAATCGTCCAAGTCATCTCATATTTTAATTTATCTTCCCTGAAAGAAGAAATATCCCATCGGTATGTTTTAGAGCGTGGGAACAATCTGATTGAGATTGTAGAAAGAATTTCGGATCAACTAAGGTTATCACAAAAACATCATAGTCACTTTAACGATCCCTTCATGCAGAACGATGAGGGTGTCTTTAGAACTAGATCTGCTTCAATATTTCCTTATGTTGCTTATCAATCCAAGTGATGTTTACACTATTCTTCATCTTCTATGGTGATTATGCAAGCTATGGTGATCAAAATTTCCACCATATTAGAAGAACTTACAAATTTGACGAAAGCAGTTAATAGTCTATCAAAGTACATCAAGGTCAAGATGTTGGAATTACAAAACTGAAAAATATGATGCAGAATATGGAGGAAGGATATTTTCACTCAATTCTTTGCAAAGCTTCGTTAAATACAAGAGAAAGGAGAGTATTTCGCAAAATAAGAAATAATGATCAATGAAATGAAAGTACGTACCGAAGATCTGATTTCCATTGATAAATTGACAAGTTTCATCATGGAAGCTCTCAATCCAAATCTCCTCTCATATATGTAAAGTTGTATATGTAAAGAATTGATAACTTAAAGATACATGAAGTTTGTCAACCTCTTAAGTTGTGGTAATTCAATGGTTAGGAAAATCCAAAATTACATGTTGCACACTTTTTCTAAATTTGAAATAATGTTAAAATATACAGTGATTATCTTGATAAACAATTTCTTCGATCTCTTAGAGGAAAAGTTTCCGATTAGTATATTGATCTTGAATCTAGTTTCATCGATAACAAGAAGAAGATAGAGAAATAATTCTTTAAGTGTTTCTATAGCACAATACATGTTGTGAGCATAATAAAGCTTACTAACGCATGTCAAAGGAATTAAAGACATTCACTTCATCAATTCCTGGAGGATCTTGAGTTAACTTGAATCTTAACTACAAAGATCGTCTTGGTGAAACTTCTAAAATTTAAATATGCATCTAAGATATGCATTAAAATATTTGTTACATATTGCAAGGCATAAAACCCATGATATTTGAAAACCTAGCAACTTGTGCTCATGATATGGAACTGAGCATGGATACAAGTAGAGATCAAAGACAGCCCGACTTTAAGCCTCATGAAGAAAATGTATATGCTATTGAGCATGAGGATAAAATTTCTCCTAAGCTGAAATTAAAGAGTATGTAATTTCTCGATGAATGAGCCTGAAATACAAGTCATAATGCTAACCAAACATTAGTTTAATCTTTATGTCATGAAACTCATCAAAATTGAGCATAGTCTTCAAGTCACAAAGCTCATCCAATCCAAGAAAAGTCCTCAAGTTGAGATACTCCTCAAATTTGAGCAAAGTTTTCAAGTTTCAGAACTCATCAATTTAAGTTAATTAAGTATTCAAGTTGAAGTGTTCCTCTATGAAGATTCCAAAATGAATTTCATGAAGCCCATAAAATTCAAGATACGTCTTCAAGTCACAAAGCTCTTCAATTGAAGTCAAGTCTTCAATTCGTGATACTCCTCAAATTTGAGCAACGTCTTCATGTTGAAATGCTTTCCAATGTATGAGTCTAATATGCAAATTATAAAACTCATTAAATGAATCTTCAAATTGAAATGATCATTGACATGTGAGCTTAAATTGTATGTCGTGAAACTCTTTCAACTTAAATACTCAACTTGCAAATCTTTCCAAATTTAAGATAGTATTTATGTTGCAAATCTATTTATATTGGAGGTGAATACGATGAGTGCAAAACTCTCCTAATATGAGTCAAATCTCATATTAAAGCATCTCTTCAAAATCGAGCGATATCTCGAAGACGCAAAATGTCACGACTCAAAAACGAGTGTGATAGATACTTGTCTTATCCCACCAAGAAAAGTTAGCCTAAAGCCCAATATGAAGGATATATATGTAAATAAAACAAAATAATAATACTAAAATAATTTCATAAGTGCAGAAAACATAATAACTCAATAATAACCCCCAAAATTTGGTTGTCACGTGTATAATTCTCTAATGTAATAAAATAGATTCAAAATAAATACAAGTGTCAATGTGATTGTTTTTATAATAGAATAAAATCATAATAAAGAAGTAAGAGGTGTCCGTGGAGATGACAAGCAACTACCTCACAACTCTGCACAATAAGCCTCGAACGTAGAAAAGAAGGAGTAATCACGATAATCTGGCCTCGTAACCTAGACAAGTGCAGAAGCAAGGGAATGAGTATCAAACAACAACAGTACTCAGCAAGCAAAACCTATAACCTTAAGTAAGCAACATAGAACACTAGTACTCAACTACATCATCCAACTTCCACAACTACAACCTACAAAAATCAACCAGCCAACCTAGAAATTCTCACTCAATTATAAAAGAGCAAGAAAGAAATATCAAAACTTTTACCTCAAAAGATATACTCAATTACCACTGTAATTCTCAATCAAAAAACTGATGTCCAAATAATTCTTTATCTCAGTGTTGACCCAATATCTAAATAAAACTGATGTATCC